>CM077248.1:12426927-12524427 GCA_039654775.1 Spinibarbus caldwelli
AATAAAAACTGCAGTAGTATCGCAGTGATACTAAAATGGCATTACTTTGTAGTCAAAACCTTAGTTTAATATTAACATTGTACTAGTATCTGTGTGGCATCTTATTCTTTTATTTTTCCTTTATTTTTCTAAATAGATGCAAATGGTTCGACAGGCTGTTCTGGAGATTTCAGCCTTTTGATATTAATCTTAACATTGTTAAACCTTAACTGATGTATTTTAGTTCAAACAACTTCCCAAATGTGGATGCCCAAATCTGCCATCCTGCAGAATGGGTTACATTAGTAAAAAATAAATGCTGATCCAAACAAAGCCCACTTCCTTAACTCTGACTCATGTGAGAGTCCCTAAAAAACACGAAGGCACCTAAATGTGACACATCTGATCATTCAAATGAGCACCCCAGCTTGTTACACTAAACCTATTGTACTGTATGAGCCTTTCATGCACTGATGCTTGCAGAAAACAACACATTAGACTAAAACAGTCAAACCCAGATCAAAAGCTAACTTCCTGTATTTGTAAGAGGAAGGCAACACCAGACCCTCTGAATCACCCGCAGAGCGAGACCTTGCTCTCGCATGGTAATGTCAGTAGCTCTTTGTGTGCAGCAGTGCCGCCCCTCCCCCTCCATCTCCCACCCAGACCCACAGTACAATGTGTGCTCTTTGTAGGCAAGCCTGTAACTGGACGCCAGGTGGTCTGTGATTGGCTGAGCCGAGGCCCCCTCTCCCCTGTCTTCTTTTTCTGGTGCATATGCATGAGATAGCAGGCTGGTGTGTGCCTGTGCAGCCAGACAGGAAAAGAGAGGGAGAGAAACAGGAGCGAGACATTGGGGAAGGTTAGAGGAAGAGGAATTGAGAAAGGAAATCGGGTGAGGAGACGGCGGGCGACTGCGATTAGGGGGGTTATTATCATGTCTATGTTCTGTTTGTCTGACTGGCTATAAGATCAGGCAGCCATGGCCATGTCACTGAGTGCCGACGATGAGGATTACGACTCGGACACAGCCGAACAGGTCAGCACACACTCTTTCTCTCTCTACACACACACACACCACACAAACAATTAGCCTCCTTCTCAGGTTCCCTTCCTCGTAGCACCATGGCTCTCAAACAAGGCATGTGTTTTCTCCACCTCCTTCTTCACCTTCCTCACCTTCTGTCTTTCTGAAACAGTTTCTGGGTTTTGTTTTAGTGCAATAGTATAAGAATGAGAGGTTTCCATGCGACATGAAGGGAAAAAACTCGTACAACAGAGAAGAGTGGCTCTGTCTTATTGTTTGTCTCCATTGAGCTTCAGCTATCAGTTGTGATTGATTTGAGTCACGTGCTCTTCTTTCAGAAAGGCTTGTTTAAGAAAAAAGCTTGTTCCCGTTGCTTTACCTTTGTGTTTGGATGTGGTTTATACTGGTTTGCCTCCTTTGTTTTGTTGGGAGAACTCAAATGTAGTAGCTAGTAAGTAGTAAAATGTAGTAGTTAGACTTTTTTGGGTGTGATGTACTCTGACTTTCACACATGTGTGGAGTTGTTAGGGAGTAAATACTGTATTAAAGGAGGACTTAAGTTCCTCAAAGCAATAGCATGACTGGACATGTGTTGCCCTTAAGTTCCCTTCCCAAGATGCACTGCTGTTTTCTAGGAAATAGGACAACATGCTCAGTTTGTTGTTTTTACGTGAGGACAAAATCTAGCCTGCACTGTAAAAATTATTTTTTTGAAGTTGTAATAAAATATTATCGGAGTATGTTTTACAATAAATTACTTTTCCAGTTTTTCTACCTCAAAAATTCAAGTTTAATTTAATGTGTTACTTGACATTTATGTGTAAATGATTGAAATTTACTAGCAATTTGCGAGTGAAAATTGTTTGTACAACAACTGTTTTTTTTTTTTTTTTTGTTTTTTTTTGCATCCATTTGAAAGGTTAAAAAATAAGTAAGAACAGTTGTAGGTTAGGTGTAGCATTTTATTTTCTAAGGGAGCATAACATACAGACTTTTGCAACAGGCACCTGTACATTTGCTAACAAATTCTTGAATTTACTAAGAAACATATTAGGTGCGGCGCAGTACGTCGGTTTGAGGTTGCATGTGGACGTCACTGAACCAAGTAAGCCACATGTGTGCACCAACAACACAAATAATGCATGCATTTCAAATCTCTTAATCCCTGTCGTAACATATAACAGGGTCCCATATCTTTAAAAAAAACAGTTTCTATGTTGAAGACTCGGGGGAGGGGTGAAGCAAAGTGTGGGGGGAACAAAAGGAGGGCCCGGCTGCTCTCAGGCCCCCATTTGAGTTCATCTTGGGTAGTCTATAAGTCAAAATATATATTTGGTAAGACTCTTTAGGCATATGTTTGGTCTAAAGATACGGTCACATTAGCAGAATTTCAGCAAAATATTGCGTGACCAACTTGAACCCATTGCAAAATCAACATAGGGAAAATGTTCCCTTCACACGAAATTCCTGATTGAGTTCAGATGAATTTCAGCAAAATTTGTTAGCAAAAAAAAGGTCAGATGTAAGTTGTGAATAGTGTAACAATATATGAAGCACCGTTCATTTGTGTGTGGAAATCTTTCGCCTTCCTGATCGCAGATATGACCAAAGCATAAAGATTTGTGCAATTTGTGTAAATGAGTCAAATTTATAGTGCTTTTATCTCAAAATATTTGTTTCGCAGAGCACTTAAAGTTCTACATGTTGTCACTGACTTGTTCATCACTATTGTGCAGAGGCGGCAGCTTTAATTCTTCTACATCACTATTACAATGAAGCCTTATGACTCATTGGGTCTTTTGACTTGTGTCATGGCGTGGGCACAATAAAGTGCCAGAAATTAGACATAAACTCTCACCCACGACGAACAAGCAAACATATTCACACAGACTTTAATTATGGTTCTGTTGGAGTGTACACGAGTTGACGTGGATGAGTGTTTTAGGAGAACGGTTCATTTGTAAGTGATGCGTTCAAGTCATGTCAGAATTATCTTATGTGTTGAGCAAACATGAATTGGCTTTAAAGTTGGGGGTGTGTCAATAAATAACTATGTAGTATTATTGAGCATTATAGAATAGTGTAGACCCAAGTTGTATTATAAGGTGGTAAGATCATTGAAGAATAACAATAAAGCCAGGCAAACTTAATTTCCCATCATTCTCTGTGGAAGCACAAGAATGATACAATACACATGTAAAGCATCATTTACACACCTAAAGTGCATCTTTTCTCTTTATTTTGCTGCATTTGCACTAAAAGGATTCCTCTTTGTCAGGAAGTGGACAGTCGAGAAAGGAACATGAAATTGCCCAGTATGTAAATTTTATTGAGACTAAAATAACTTGAATGGACATCACAGCACAATTATTATTTCCAAACTCACAAGCAGGGCTTGAGTGCAACCGCAAAAGATTATGCATGTGGATTTTTTTCAGAAAAGAGAATACTTATGTGTGACTTAGTCTGGAAAATGCATGTCTCTAGGTGTAATTGCATGATGATAGGAATGAGGATCCTGGCTGATGTTTCTAGATGTAGTTTGTAGAGCACTGGATGTAATTATTTCTTCATGACCCTATAGCAGATAATTGATTGGTACAACATTACAGGCAACCGGCAAAAGACATTAAAAAGAATGAGCCTCCTCAGAAAGTACAGTCTGTGCTGTTTATTTATTTATTTTGCTGGACTCACATATCTGTAGATAGTTCTCATATCCTTCATATCCACTGATGCTGCAGTGTATAATGGAAGAGTAACTGGAGAACTTCTTGTGTTGTGCTGTTCAAAAGGTCTGATCTAGGATCAGCTTCATCAGTCCAAACAGTCATTTGTTTAAGCTGGAGATTACATCTTAGGTCCTCACACATGTGTAGACCTTGGACAGCTGATGAATACTGGCTGTGATGCAGCATTCTTTTTGAAACAACTATCTCTCATATTGGGTTCCACACTCGGACAGTGGGAATAGAGGTCACAGCTGTGATGCACCACTCCAAAGCACAAAAACACTGTTGTGCTCTATAGTAAGCATTCTTACAGTCAGCAGCCTGCACCGCTCTGCAGCTCCCTGAATCTGTTATGATGAAACATAGCGCTGGGGAATGGTTATGTTCCAGCTGTTGATGTCCTACAGGATTTTGCAAGGGCAGGAATAGCTCTACAACAGCGTTTGATCTCAATGTCTGAAACATCCAATCAAGATGAATATAATACCATTGATCTTGAGTATATTTCAGTATTACAGTGCTACTATTTAGTCCCTCAGAGGAACTGTCTGCAATGGGAAACGAAATCATTAAAAAGAATCTGACGTTAAACCCAATTGTCAACCACTTCCCCCTTCTGAGCCAATTAAATGTTGAATAGAAGTATTCCTTCACTCCACCAGTCAGCAAGAACTGCTGTGTTGCCATGGTTACATTGCAGAAGGACAGATTTCCAGTACTGCACTGCAGTTTTGTGCATGCGTTGTAATGTATTCATTATCTGAGCTGGAAGGCAAGATAGGATTCTACTGGAGAGGGTGATGATTATAAGGATTGCATTGATGCTAATATAAGACGTTAGTAATGATAAGCAAGGTTACATCTTAGCTTTACAGTACGGTGTGAAAGAAAAATGCAAGTTGATGTATTAAAGAACTAATTGTTTGCATACACATGCATCTGTAGCACCTGGTACCAGTGAAAACCATGTTTTTTATTTTGTTTTTTTTCCTTCACAAGACCAGTTAAAAAATATTGCTAATTATGTCAATTGCATATTTACATGATCAAGAAAATGTACATTTTAACCTACATGTTATGCTATATGTTATATAGGGATAACTGGAATTACATTTTTTTTTTATTTTGATTTGACCTTGTTGCAAGTTTTATTTAAAGTTATTTATAGTTATAGTAGATATTGCACCAGAGTTTATGTAGTAAAGCTAGATTTGAGCCCTGAACTTTACTTTCTACTTGCAACTAGCCTGTGTTTTGAACATTATTACATTTCCAAAGTATTGCTGTATATGATCCCATGTGTAACCAGAACAAATTTGCTGGAATCCGTTATTTCTGCTGCTTATTACTACATTAGAGAGCAATCACAATGATCCCAATAACAGAGCGGCATAATGAGGTTCCTAAATAGGTTATATTCCAACAGCTGAGCTAGCAAGAGAGGTGCATAGTCAAGTTAGAAGTGATGATAAACAATAGCAATCAAATGTTGTAAATCGCAAGGGTGAAAGAATAAAGTATATGAGTTTAGATTATTTTGAAGCATAGTGCATAAATCAAGCAGGAGAGTCATACAGGAATTGTGGGTGGGTAAACACAATAAGAGGCACTGGTAAGAGCTTTGAACCATCGAGAGCTGCATAATATACAGAATAAAATCATTAGAGAAGAGCACCTATGATACTCGACACTTAATTTTTTAACTGTGTGCTAATCACATGTGAACCAGGTGCCTGTGCCATTTCTTTCTGTCAAACAAATGGTGAAAAAGACCATGTGGGCTAAAAGTACGCATTTTTTACATGCTAGTTTTAATGGAAACATTAACAGCAAGTTTAGCTTATTAACATCCACAAATACAGCTAAATTGCGTTTACCATCAAATCCCATACAGAAACGGCTTATAACAAAAATCTGAACTAATATACTGACAAAAACAATAGCTTTTCACTTCTGTTCCCAGATGCTTAGTGTGGATGTTTTATAGGCAACAGTTTGTTGTACATGGTTGTAATCTATTATTATATTATTTTAATTTCCATTCTTCTTTTTTTCCCCATTAGCCACGGCTACCCAACAGACCCAAGCCCAAAATGGCCGCATCAACAGCAACAACTCCGGCAGCAACCACTTCTTCATCCACTGCAACAGCGGTCAAGCTGCCGTCCAATCGAACCTCCTCTGGAGCTCGCCGTAGACGCACACGATGTCGAAAATGTGAGGCATGTGTACGGACAGAATGTGGAGAGTGTCATTTCTGTAAGGACATGAAGAAGTTTGGAGGACCTGGTCGAATGAAACAGTCTTGTATTATGAGACAATGTATAGCGGTAAGAAACTCAGTTCCAGCAGACACTGAGATGATCCATGAACCAAATGTCACACTGTTAATACATAAAATCACAGAATTGTTAGCATGACAGACATCCATTTCTTGAACCTTTCTTGTTGAAATCTGGTGATTTTTAAATCAGAATAAAATGTAGAAGCTGTCTTTGTGAGGAGTCCAGTTTAGACAGTACTCAGGGCAGTTTACCTAAATTTTTATTGAAATTAAGGAATTGGAATTCCTCCAGAATTCTCCTTTACTTCATAGAGCCTGAGAAAATGTATGAGGAACTGGTAGAATTTCATGTAGATGTAGTTAATGGAAATGTATCAATACAGACATTTAATCATTTATCAAAGATTCAGAATATATGCCTGAACTGTACAACTAAAGGTTGTAATTTAGATGAATGGTCCATTTATTTTAAACAATCACCTTAAAAAGTGTTTTTGTTTTTGTAATCATATTTTATTGTGTATATGTGTATTTTGTAACCACACATTTTCCAAATTCTTGATATTCTATATATTAAATTGCTGGCATGTGGTTCCACAGCCCGTGTTACCACATACAGCAGTATGTGTAGTGTGCGGTGAAGCTGGCAAAGAAGACACACTTGATGATGAAGATGAAAAATTTAACGCCATGCTCATGGAGTGCTCCATCTGCAATGAGATTGTCCACCCAAACTGCCTCAAGGTCAGACTGACTGAACCCTAACCTAACCACTAGCCTAAGAATATAGTTCTAAAGTAAATGCAAAGCAGTGTATACTGTGCTCTCTTTTGTTTTGTGTGGGCACAGAAGAAGGAAGTGATTGGGCTGAAGTGCATGTTTGTGGGCGGCTCTGACATTTTTTTTAACACCCTTAAGTTCCTCTTTAGTGTGTGGTGGTGTAGTGTATTCACATACTTAGCGAGAGTGTTCTCATAAACAATCTCTTTTCTGCTCCGGTCTCTTGCCTGTACAGGTGAAGGATGCATCTGGGGTAGTAAATGATGAGCTTCCTAACTGCTGGGAATGTCCAAAATGCAATTACGCTGGGAAGACTGGAAAAGTGAGTATCTGGGGAACAGTGGTAGAGTGGTTTGATAGCATACAAAAAAGATTTGCATTTGCATTTGAAAAGAGATACTATTTAAGAAAGTAGTGGAGACAATGAAGATGAAATGTGGTTTACAGTAAAGCGGTGATATAAGTTTTGTAAATTAACAAATTCATTTTACTTTTTGAACTTTTGTTAACTTTCATATTTAGTTCCTGTTTAGTTTTTGACAAAAAGCATTAAAGGGCCTGTGTTTCTCATTTAGTATGACAAGCCCATAAGGAAACTGTCAAACCAGATCTTGATGCAAATATAATGCAAATAGACATGTGTTGTGATAATTTTAATTCAGTTCAGTTACTGACAGGCTGTCAAGCTGTTTCCCTTAATGCAAATGCTGAAATACGTTTAAAGTTAAATATGATACATGTCATACATAGGAAGTATGTCATACCAATACATGCTTGGCGAACAATGTATAACATTCATAAGGTATAAAGTTGTCTTGTGTATTTTCTTGCCACTCTTTGGCCTGCAAGCAAAAACGGGGCCCAGGCTTTAAGTACGCATCCAACCTGCCAGGCTCCCTGCTGAGGGAGCAGAAAGCAGGACGTGACGGAAGAGAGGAAGGGGACCCGACATCCACAGGTGCTTCATCCATTAAGAGAAAGAGTGAGAGGGAGGAAACTCCCAGACTGAAAACTGAAGATCTACCATCCCGTCTTCCCCCACTCTTGAGCCCTAGTGGACTGCCAAGACCACGATCTGAAGTGCCCAACTTCTTGAGGAAGAAGAGGAAGTTATTTGACGATGATGAAGAGGAAGAGGAGGCTAGTGCTAAAAAGAAGGTAACATTTACACTGACATGCATTATTTGCATGAACAGATCTGCTGTAGCTTTTTCATTCAGTAAGTTTTATTGACATATTTTTAGCCGAAGAAACCCTGGAGGCCTGAAGAGCCTTTGATTCCCAAACTCTCTCACATGAAAACGGAAGAGGAGGAAGACAACTCTGATGAGGAGGAAGAGAGGCAGGAGAGGCGAGAACCGCCTCGTCGTTCATTTAAGAAAGACTACAGCACAGTAAGAAAAGAGGAAGAGCATGAGGGAGAGAGGAGGGAGGAGAGAGATCCACCTTTCAGATCCCTAAAGGAGTTTAACAACCTCCGGAAAGAGGAAGACCAAGAGGAAGACAAAGAGGAAGATGATGAGGAAGAGGAGGAGGACAATAATGGCAAACGAGGCAGGGACAGCAGTCCTGCACTGAAAAACATCTCCTTATCGCTTGAGAGTGATGCTTCACGGTGCAGCTCCCCAAGAGCAGGGCCAAGCAGCGAAGGTAGTGAGACTCAAGAGAAGGCACCACGTGCTCGGGCGAAGCGACACCGGCGCAAGCCCCCTAACCGCCAGCTCAGCGCAGAACTCAGCAAGCAGCTCAACATGGAGATCCGTCGCACAGAGCATTCACTGGCCAACGAGAACCAGCAGCCCCTCAAGAGTGAACCAGAGGACAGCGAGAATGAGGAACCAAAGAGAGGCTTACGAAACGGGACTGCAGGGAATGGAGGAGGAGGTGGAGGAGTAGAAAGAGGAGCCGGTGGAGAGGGAGGAGGGGAGCGGCCGCACTTAAGAGCGAGGGAAATGAACGGGACATCTTGGGAGCTGCGGCACTTTTACCCTCCTCAGATTACCCCACTTGGCTTGAACCGCAGTTCACCTACAGTCAGACCACTTCCTGCACGTTCTCCTCCCAAGTGTGTTCAGATGGAGCGCCATGTGATCCGGCCACCTCCAATCTGCCCTCCACCTGATAGGCTACCACTAGCTGATGGACGCAATCACATCGCTCCAAGAGAAGCATGGTTGACTATTTTCAGTCACCTGAGCCATCGTGAACTCTGTGTGTGCATGCGAGTGTGCCGAACATGGAATCGCTGGTAAGAAAAACCTAAAGACTAGTTTATCTGTTCACACTTCAAGCTTAAGACTTCTTATCTGTGAGCCTGTCCCAGATGCCACCCTCAATCCTTGTGGCCCATCTCAGTTAGTTTACACCAGAGGTGCAGAACTTAGTTCCTGGAGTTTCCGTACAGCCCTGCAGAGTGTAGCTTCAACCCTAATTATACACACTTGATGCAGCTAATCAGGTCCTTCAGGCCTATTTGAAAATTACTTGGTATTTCTTGGAGCAGGGTTGGAACAAAACTCTGCAGGGCTGCGGCCCTCCAGAAATTGAGTTCTGCACCCCTGGTTTACACTTTGTTCATGGAGTACCCCCAACTCTGCACATTTTGCATGTCTCCTTAATCAAACACACCCGATTCAGGTCATCAGCTCATTTGTAGAAACTCCAAGACCTGAAAAGAGCTCGTGAGAAAAAGGAGACATTCAAAATGTATAGTGTTGGGGGTACTCCAGGAACAGGGTTCAAAACCATTGGAGTAGTACAGTGTTTCCCAACCCTATTCCTGGAGTACCCCCAACACTACACATTTTCAATCTCTTCCTAACCAAGCACAGCTGATTCAACTTATCATCTCATTAATAGGGACTCCCGGACCTAAAGTGGATGGGTCAAATAAGGAACACATCCAAAATGTGAACAGAATTGGGAAATACTGGGGTTGTAGACAAGGGCTGGGCAACTTCGGTCCTGGAGGGCCACTGTCCTGCAGAGTTTAGCTCCAACTCTAATTAAACACATTGGTTAGCTTATTTAGGTGTGTTTGATTAGGGTTGGAGTTCAACTCTGCAGGACAGCGGCCATTCACGACCGAAGTTACCCAGACCTGTTGTAGACTATTGCGAAATCCCATTTCAACCATTAAATGGCAAATCAGATACCCTACCACAGGAGTGTCAAGTCCTTCTATTCAAGGGCCACGTTCCTGCAGAGTTTACCTTCAACCTAATTAAACACACCTCACAACCAGCTAATCAAGGTTTTGAGGACAACTAAAAACTTCCAGGCAGTTATGTTGGAGCAGACTAGAGCTAAACTCTGCAGGTATTTGTCCCTCCAGCAGCAGGATTGGACATTCTTGCCCTACAGTCTTGTGGACTTTACAGATATGCACAAAGGCCAAGAGACTTCAAGTGCCATTTTGGGACAGGGCCTATATGTGATTATTACAATGAGATTTTGTTGTTGGTTTAGGTGCTGTGACAAGAGATTATGGACCCATATTGATTTGAAGCGTTGTAAGTCCATCACCCCACTGATGCTAAGTGGGATAATTCGCAGACAGCCTATCACTTTGGATCTGAGCTGGACCAACATCTCCAAGAAGCAATTAAGCTGGCTTATTAACCGATTACCAGGTCAGTGTTTATGTGAGCATGTATGTGGATCCACATCATCTTAATTTACAGTGTGTACGTGTTTCTAATCACAGCTCTAACCTGTGTGTTTGGTTGCAGGACTGAGGGTGCTTCTCCTATCAGGCTGTTCATGGGTGGCCGTTTCAGCTCTCTGCACATCCAGCTGTCCTCTGCTACGTACTCTAGACCTGCAATGGGTGGAGGGGCTCAAAGACCCCCAGATGAGGGACCTACTATCTCCTCCGACTGACAACAGACCAGGTAATATACAGTACTCTAGATTGATTTGCAGTAGTAAGTTCCACCTCACTGAACTCAGAAATGAATTCCTACAAGACAGTTACGTATTCAGATGGTGCATTCTGTACTTGGGCTTTCTCTAACAGGTCAGATGGACACACGCAGCAAACTTCGGAATGTTACTGACCTGCGTCTGGCTGGTTTGGACATCACAGACAGCTCTCTGCGTCTCATCATTAAAAATATGCCTGTACTCTCTCGTCTGGACTTGAGTTACTGCAACCATATCAATGACCAGTCAGTAAACCTGCTGACTGCTGCAGGGACGACCACTAGAGACTCCTTAACTGATGTCAACCTTTCTGGTAATTGCACTGTTTAATGTCGTTTGTAATATTACAACAAATGCTTTTAAACCATTCAGATTCCTCCTGAGTTAATACCCTTTTTCACCAACACAGTCCTGGTGCCAAAGCCAAACCATCTTGCCCCATTGTTTCCACCAAAGGAAATTGACTCCTTACTGGACCATGAACCTTCTGGTCTCAAACCAGAAACATCAGAGGCTTGTGGGCAGGAAAAAAATCATCACCATGTAAAATTTCCAAAACAACTCAGTTTGGCGAGACTCACACAAAAATTGCTCTCTTTTAATCAGAGAAGCTGTCAATACAGGAAGCATTCAGTGTGGGCAGGTTACATCACTTGGTTCTTGAGTCAGTGGAATTGTGGTCTGGTTCAGAGAGAGACCTGCAGATCCCCAGGCATTTCAGTGAAAAAGGCATATCAGTAATTCTGGATTCGATCTATGAATTAAATTACTTGCATGTTAGACCACAGGAATTGCTGTGGTTTACTTAGGACTACTAAGTAGTTTAAATAACTTTCCTTTTTGAAGGGTTCACTGAGTCTAATGCTTAAAACCGTTAATTCTCCCTCACTGATTACTGATCTCTCCATTCTTGATGTTCTCTTTAGTGTGTAACAGGGTCACTGATCAGTCGCTGAGCTACTTCAAACGCTGCGGAAGCATCTGCCGCATTGACCTGCGATTTTGCAAGCAGGTGAGCCGACAGGCATGTGAGCGCTTCATTGCTGAGATGTCAGTCATCGTTCCCTTCCAACTGCAAGAGGATAAACTGCTCCAAAAACTTCACAGCACCCCCTAGTGTCTGGGAGGAACTGAACACCAATCTAAAATGATACCATGTATCAGGTGCACTCGTATTTGGATTGAAACTGGATTCGCACATTTAAAAAAAAAAAAAAAAAAAAAAAAAAAAAAGCACTGCAACACGTGGACAAAGCGTTTGTCAGCTCCTTTCAAACTAGAAAGAAGAGCAGACATATTGTACTTAAAGGCACATAATTCTGCTCCTATTCGAAATGGTGTTTTCTGAAGAAGAACTTCCAGCAAATTCTGTTAATCTTTGAGGAGATTATAAATGTTATTACCAAGAGATGGTATTTAATAGGTGGTGTGGTAAAAAACAGTGGACACACACACACACACACACACACACACACACACACACACACACACACACACACCCCCCATCTACATACTCACTGGATACTACAAACACTTAATCCATGAGTAAGCATGATTGTACATTATTCAAAACCCTCCAAACAGTTTTTGTTTTTTTTGTATAAAAGATGTATCAAATCAGATTTCTGTGCTGTATTTGGTTCAGTACTGGGTATATGTATTGTTCTCTATTGTTTTCTTTTTAATATAATGGAATTTTTAAATATCTCTGTCCATTTTATGTCATCAGTATTGGAATATTCCAATCTGATCAGCATTTTTCAGTCACGAGTTTTGACTGCTTTGAATTTCAAGTACTTCCTGTTCTAATCTCAGAGCAGATATAGAAGTGAAATTTGTTATTTTGAGGTATATTTATAAAGCAGTGCCATATTCCATCTGTGTTGTTTTACACAGCTGTAACAGGCAAAACTTCAGCTATCAGTATATCTCATAGCTATGACTCTGTAGAGCGTGGTTCTACACGTGTTAGACCAAACAAATTGCTGAATACGTATTCCAGCTAGCTCAGTAATTTTGTTTTGTTCAACACAATCAGGTAGTTCTGAATTTTTTCCCATAAGGTCAAAAAAGACTTTGCTGAACATCCATGCAGTATTTGTTTATGAAAGTCATCGTGTTTTTATTCCTTCCACAGTGATTATTATTGTAAAATGGTAACTGTGATGATGACAGATGATTTTAATAGTGTGTATTATTGTGAGTTTGTCTCAGGATGGTGACTTTCAGAAAGAGGGAGCATGCCATCTGATCTAAGCCACCATACTTGTACCACTATAAATTAAGGCATTGTTTGCCATCTAAAACACTCTAATGTACATTCGGCTATTTATATTTGTATGTAATTTAAAAAAAAATGATTTTACTGTGCATTTGAAAAGTGAAGTTATTTTCCAAAAAAGTACATCATTATAAGCAAATGTATCTGTATTAGATTAAATATGAAAATAAATTGTTGCTTAAAGCAGGGAACATTTTCAATGTTAAGAGCCATTGGTAATCCATATTACTTTCATAATTTTACATATAAGTGAAAAAGTAGAAATGTTCAAAAAGAAAACTTTGGTTTCATACTGACAATGAAACAGTACAACAATTTGACATTTAAGAATCACAATGCAGTACAACCCAGTACAAATCTTTCTTAGCACTTTTATTTAAGTATCACAAGGGTAACTAAGAACATACATACTGCTTTGTAATGTTTGTTAATTCTATATTAAAAGTACCAGAGCAACTGACCAAATGAAACAAATATCGTTATTTTTTAAGAAAAATAAACTTATCTGAATAGGCATATACATAGGAATAAAAGATATGTCAAGGTTAAACAAGGATGTAATGAATCTGAATTTACACCATAACATTACATGAATCACTTATAATAATCTAAAATGTCACACAAAAAGAGAGGCTGGTATTGCTGTGGTGTCTGAGTGAAGCATTCATTTGTGCAGCTGATGCTTGTCAGTGCTATGCAATGTGCCATGATGCAACATTTAATAAGGTTTATCGCACAAGTGAGTAAATGGCTACAAAATATGGGTAGATAATTTGTATGGGCATCTCTCTCTCAAGTGGAGTCCTTATTTTCATTTCACTTTTTTTTTTAAGGTTTTCCAACTTAAACATCAATTCAAGTACTAACAATAATGGAAAAGCAAATGTAGTAGTGCACTGAAGACAGAAATGCATCTTTTGGCACCTAAATCATCCCTCTTGTTTTACACTGTGCATTTTGATTAAGTTATTGTTACTTTGCACATACATAAAATGCACATTTTCTAATTATATTGACTCACAGTTACACTGTGCCCATTTATGGTCCTACTTTGCATACAAAACAGTTCTATCCCTTCTCATTTATCACCACTTACACTCATTTAACAAAAGATTTCTAGGCTAATTTTCCAGTCACATACTCAAAGTCACATGACCCAAAAGAACAGTGGTGACTGATAAACTAGCAGATGTTCTTAAGCATTTGACAAAGAAAGGAAGTCATCTGATTTAAAAAAAATAATAAATAATAATAATAAAAAAATAACAGAGGACTTCAGAATCCAGAGAAGAATGACCTGTTGTATACCACAAAACATGTTCATTATGCCACTTATGAAATCACTGACTGAATGGTACCAGTGTCAAGTTACAAGGAGGTACAATGTAACTTGTAGGAACTCCAAAACTTTGTTCAAAAATCTAAGAGGCTACACAATCCAAACGGGAAACAAAAGCCCATTCACAGATGTTGCAACAAAAATGGAAATATAATAACAACAGGAGTATTCAGATCCTTCCATCCTGAGTTATGGCGCATGATGATGAACACACTTGAGTAATTCTCATTCTTTTGAGTTTCTCACAGTGCTCGCATGTAACAGGTGAGCAGAATGTCTTCAAAGCTGTAGGACATCAAGTCAAGGCTGTGAGGTGTTGCTGCTGAACAATTGCATATTATTACAGAGCCTCTTTGAAGAGCTTATGGAATGTTTTTTATTGAAGCATTTATTGACAAAGCCATTGCGGACCACTGTCTGAAGGCTTCCTGAAACTTCATGAAAAATTAAGCAGAGAATTTTATCTTCCTCACTGATCCGATGTAAAGACGGGGCACATGCTGTGCATGTCCTCACTGAGTCTCTAATGCAAAATGGTCCGCAGGTGGAGCGGGATGTTCTCCCAGCAGTATTAAGACTTGAAAACATGCACAGCCCTGATAACGTATTGTCTGCAGATAGGGCATTCGCTCATGCGCTTCCCGCATTTAGTGCAGGTGACCATGTGACCACACTCCAGCAGCACGCAGTCAATTATCGCGTCCATACAGATGCGACACAGGTTGTCGTCATTTGATAACTGGGTTTTGCAACCATCTGCAGTGAGAGAGAGAGAGGGGAAAAAAGAGATGTGTCAATACTACAGGTGCCAATCTCTCTGTAAGGACAGGATCTTGAGTAAAGCCCAAAGTATACTTTGGTTTTTACACATACATTTTGCACTTTGATTTTTCTTTTTTTGCACTAAATATTTTTAATATTTATAATATTTAATAATATTTTTATTTTAATAGTTTTTACAATCGGAAAAGAAACAGAAGACACGGAACAAGAAGAACAACAAACGGCAAAAACAATAGACACCCGTGTTGACGAATGCTTGTGTTAGTGGATTAAAAAATGAATAAATAAATAAATAAATAAATAATAACTAGTTTTAACACATATAAATACATATTTATCACTCATAACTTTTAAAGAGAAATAGCACTGACACTGGACAAGGCTGAATCTTTGTAGCGCACAAGTCGAGCACTTGCGTTCACGCACGCTGTCAAATGGAGCACTATGAAAGGCTGAGCGTTTGACTATGCGCCTAAAAAAAAAAAAAAAACTAAGTATACTTTGGACTTTAATCAGTGGGTTAATTTCCTGTATGATGAACCGAACACAACCAAAGATGGCCACCACTCAAATTGAACTCCTCCAACTAGTGATGCACCCAAATTATGGCAACAAAAATATTCAGCTGAAATGGCAAAAAGAAAAACAAATTTGTGTCAGTAGTATTTTTGGAGGACTGAAATCATTATTTGAAACATTTAGCGCTTCTCCAATGAAGTGTTGTGACTGTCAGCATCTATTTCGTACACAAAATTTGTATAAGAAAAAAGGTCAGCAAAGTGGGCACACTTTACCGTGACCAAAAATGATGCTTGAATAGCATGAATGTAAAACTCGTTAGAGTGAAATAAGCAACTCGTTGGCGAAGAACTTTATCACCTGTGAACATGACATTTTGAATAGCATACAACAGAGTTCATTTAATAAATTACCTACATTTAATTACCAAAATTTAATTTTCAGTATTAGTTTCGGTAAAAAAAAAAAAAAATCATTTTGGTGCATCACTACATCCCAACTCTTGCATTGTGTGGTTTATTTGAACCCTAGTTATACAACATAGCAATACTTGATGAAGGGCACAGATGGAATGGTATAATGGGGGTAAAACATCACAAAAGATACATTTGTATGACCATTAACCGTACCAGTAAAATGCATTATTAATCGTTTATTGCAGTATAAACAATGGTACTATTTTTTTCGTTCCTTTATTCTTGAAGAGTACATGCTATCTGGCAGTGGCCATGCAGGGAAGGGGTTTGAAGTGCATTGACATCACAAACTTCAGTGCACCGGTGGGTGTGACCAGGAAACATTTCCACCAATCGCAAGCCTTACCTCCGATTCCACCATTGCAGATTGGAGGGGGATAAGCTACCACTTAAGTGGGAGGAGCAAAGCACAGCTATTAGACTCTATGAGTTCAGTAATTAAACAATCTATTTCATTTACGGTGAAAACCTAAGCTGATCATTAATGAAATCAACTCCTACACCTAAAAAGGCCATTTTCACTCTTTGTACACTGTAAAAAACAAACAAAAAAAAAAAAAGTTGAGCAAACTTAAAAGTTTAAGGCAACCAGCTTCAGCTGATTTTTTTGAGTTTTCTCAAATGGTTGTTTTAAGTTTATACAACAAAAAGCTGAGAAAACTCAAAAATCTCCTAAAAAAATAAGTTGAGAAAACTCAAAAATCTGCTGAAGCTGGTTGCCTTAAACTTTTAAGTTTGCTCAACTTATTTTTATTTTTTTTTACAGTGTATGAACTTTAAATCAGACTGTGAGGTAATTTCTTACCTGCAGTGATGGGGTTGCTCACATTTTCCACTGACAGACAAACAAAAGATTAAAAAAATAAAAATTTTTAGGAACAATATTTTTTTTTCAAGAATATTTAAATAATAAATATTTAAATAAATAATACAAAGAATTTTTAAATCTTTTTTTTTAAATTATTTTTCAATTTACATACAGTTGGCAGTTATGTCAAAAAGTGAATCTTAGACAGTGTGTTGTATATACGGAGCAGTGTTAGTGTAGCTCTGCATTTAGCACTCACTAGATTTGCGATTGTCCTCGTTCTCCCGGTAAAGCCTCCTGACGCGCTCCACCAACTCCCACTTCTCACAGCAGCCGGAGAAGCTCACAAAGTTCCTCGCCAGGATCTCCTTTAGCTGCCGTACGGTCAGCTGCTCCACGTCATCAAGAGACAACAGGTCTGACAGAGAAGCTCTAGCCCGCCGCCGAGTCTGAGGACTAACCTGATGGTAAAAACACATTATAGTCACATTGTCAATGCAATTTAAGAAATTATTATATTCAATAATTCCCGGATATGACCATGTCATTCCTTTCAGTTTTCACTAAGTGACTTAACTCACCTCAGGCGTGTGTTCTGTCTGGTCAAGGTTAAGGAGTGAGACTGAAGTGGAGTCCTCAATATCCTATCAGCAAGGAGTGTTTACACAGAAAGAGTATAATTAGCCATCAATGCTAAGCCCTTACAGTTTTAGCAAGGACTCCTGCCACAAGTAAACAAGAAGCATCTTTCAAGTTTGGCATCATTTCAGTTTTTTGTTAATAGAGGTATAAATGGAATGAAGTGCACTTCCAAAGCCAAAAGTGTGCAAACCAGTTCTGCCACATGCCTTTTGAGAACTAACTAATGTTACACTTCTGCTCCCTGGATCAGCTGAGGAAGAGGCCATGTTTGACATGAAATACTATACTGCTCTTCTATCGGAGCATATGCTTCCTAAGTAAGTATTAAGTTTCAAACAGCACTATGCTATTATAGACACATGCTTTTGTCATATCGCATGTTCAATTTAATGCTGTACAGTTATCATCTTGGAGAAAAATTACATTTCACAATTTTATTTCAATTGTGTAATGTTTTAGTTATTAAATTAATAAAATGTAACACAAATTAAGTAATTTAAGGAAAAACAAACATATTACTTTCAGTTCATCTGACACAAATAGGAAGCTTGAGTCAAGTGCATATAGAAAATTTGTATTCTGGAATGTATGTAAATGTGTTGTTCCAAACTAGGGCTCATTGATATGTGAAAAAAAAAAAAAAAAAATATTAATTTTTTTTTTTTTCACATATCAATGAGCCCTAGTTTGGAATATATATATATTTGATCAATAATCACCATACAGAATATCTAATATTTGATTATGTTGTCTACCTGCCCTGCTCACACTGTTATCAAATTTGTTTGAAATTAATTTTGTGAAGAGAACTGCTGAAGAAAATCTAATTTTAGACTCACGATAAAAATGTCGACTTTCATTGTGATTCTAAAAATTATAAACAGTGCATGTTGAACACACAGAGGTATGTGTCTTCATTAAATTATTTTTTCATAAGTTCCAATGTTTCTCTTTTATAACCAAGTTAGACATATTTCATTTTGCCTTTTAGATGAATTTCCTTAATTATAACATTTCACTGTTTTTAAACCTGCACTCAAGCTATAATGTATATTATATATTTAATTTAATGAAGCTGCCAACACTGGAAACTCTGACAGCACTTAATTCAGCAAATATTCAGAAACAGGTGCAGTTAGTTACAATTTAATTTTTTCTATTAGTATATAACTTTTGCTATATAAGTACTCCTTTTATTGTAAGATTGCATATCGAAATACTTAAAGTTTTTAAAATAAGACAAATCACTACCTATTCCAAATGTATACAGGACACACCTGATTGGTGGACTCTGAGCTGTTGCTCCTACTGATTGGTTCTCCTTGAGTTGGAGAGAGTGCTGAGAGAGGGGAAGTGGGCTCTTCCATTGAAGGCGGTGGGCTATACAGGGGGCGTGACTGCAGAGAGGGTGTGTCTGGATCATCCTCACTTTCTGCCCCTTGATGGCAAAGCACCAAGTCCACAAGGTCCTCCTTCTCCCTAAGAAAGCATTTAAACAATTCAAAAACACTAACAATATTTTCATAATATGCCCAATTATCAATAATGCTCACTTTCTAATGTCTGTGCAAAAGTACCTGCAGGTATCAGTGTTAATGTTGCGTAACGTGAGGTACTGCCGCAAATCTTTAACACGCAGACGCATGAGCTGGGGACGCTGGAATGCAGTGCCCTTTAGCAGGTGACAAGTCGTGCATCTGCGCAGGTTTTCCTGAAGTACCGAGCACAGCGAACAAAAACTCTTCTTACAGTCACAACAGATGTGCTACAGTGGAGAAAAAGAGAGTCTGTGCTGAATCAAAAGGACAAAATGCAAGGTTATAATTGTAAAGTAATTGCAATTTTAACTCTAGTGTGTCATTCAATGTTACATTTAAAGTAAATATATTTGAAATGTACTAAAACGCAACTTCATTACAAATGTGCAATTACAAATACATGACAAACAATTGAAATAACATCAAATTTTAGTTTACCATAAATGCTCGATACAGTCAGGAGTACATTTAAACCGTATTTCAAAGACATGCTTAAGTCCTACTTATGGGAAAGCAATCAAAAAATCTTCTACTAACTGCATTTATTTATAACTTTTATCTAAAATACATTTTCATTTAATTGCAAAAATAAAAATTTGTGCATTTTAGTCCATGTAAGTTAGTTTTGAGGTCATCTATATGCGTTAATATATTCCTAAAATTGGCCAAATAAACTTTTAGTAGATTTTAAAAATGCAGTCTTTCTCTTCTTTAGAAAATAGGCTAAAAATATTGAGGACTCATCTTGCATGCAGGGCAGTACAGAAATGTTTGTCAAATCAAATTATATACAGAATGAAAACATCCCTTTCCTTAATAACACCCACTAACCATTTTTGTCAGACTGTGACTCCAATTTTATTTAAAACAAGTACAGGCCTGTCCTTCCTGATTCAGTAGGACATATGCCAACATTACAAAGAAAATTGTGTTTGTCAAAGTGTTTCATGCCGTCTTTAAACTAATAAATGTTTTTAGGTTTAATGTGCAAAGTAAATGCGATCGAATGGCAGTGGCAGCTGTGCAGGTCTACCTACCCTCCTCCTAAAGACAGAGAAGGTTTGTCCACAGGCCTGACACACCAGACTGGTGCTGGTGGAGTTGGTGGGCGAGTATGTGGTGTATCCTGCAGTGGGAGCAAAACGAAACGGCCCCGCACCTGCCCCAAAACCTGGCTGCTGCCCTCTCACGGCCCCGGTACCCATCACCTCATTCAGCAGACCACAGCATGATGCCCACATGGACGAGGCCCCCGCCTGCACGGAAAACAAAAGACTTTAAAAACATACAAAGACAATGATCTTCAATAAGTCTTTTTCAAACCTCTGAGCTTCTATTAAGAGTAGGCGTAAAACAATACACCCAAGTC
The DNA here is from genome assembly GCA_039654775.1 of Spinibarbus caldwelli. NCBI lineage: Eukaryota > Metazoa > Chordata > Actinopteri > Cypriniformes > Cyprinidae > Spinibarbus > Spinibarbus caldwelli. The sequence continues at coordinate 12,447,409 of CM077248.1, forward strand.
ATGATTCAATACACAATACTGACCTCACGATACAATTCTCTCATGACAATTTAAAGTCAAAACAGAGTTAAAATTGTACTTTTAAGAAAATACTTAAAGGCTTATGATAAACAGTTAACAATAGGTAGTTTATTATAACCAGAATAAAAATTTTCATGATTAGACATGTTTACACTCTGTCCCTGACTACATACAGTGGGGAAAAAAATTATTTGATCCCCTGCTGATTTTGTACGTTTGCCCAGTGACAAAGAAATGATCATTATTTGAACAGTGAGAGACAGAATAACAACAAAAAAATCCAGAAAAACGCATTTCAAAAAAGTTATAAATTGATCTGCATTTTAATGAGTCAAATAAGTATTTGATCCCCTATCAATCAGCAATATTTCTGGCTCCCAGGTGTCTTTTATATAGGTAAGGAGCTGAGATTAGGAGCACTCTCTTAAAGGGAGTGCTCCTAATCTCAGTTTGTTACCTGTATAAAAGACACCTGTCCACAGAAGCAATCAATCAATTAGATTCCAAACTCTCCACCATGGCCAAAACCAAAGAGCTGTCCAAGGATGTCAGGGACAAGATTGTAGACCTACACAAAGCTGGAATTGGCTACAAGACCATCGCCAAGCAGCTTGGTGAGAAGGTGACAACAGTTGGTGCGATTATTCGCAAATGGAAGAAACACAAAATAACTGTCAATCTCCCTCGGACTGGGGCTCCATGCAAGATCTCACCTCGTGGAGTTTCAATGATCATGAGAACGGTGAGGAATCAGCCCAGAACTACACGGGAGGATCTTGTCAATGATCTCAAGGCAGCTGGGACCATAGTCACCAAGAAAACAATTGGTAACACACTACACTGTGAAGGACTGAAATCCTGCAGCGCCTGCAAGGTCCCCCTGCTCAAGAAAGCACATGTACGGTCTGAAGTGTGCCAATGATTCAGAGGAGAACTGGGTGAAAGTGTTGTAGTCAGATGAGACCAAAATCAAGCTCTTTGGCATCAACTCAACTCGCCGTGTTTGGAGGAGGAGGAATGCTGCCTATGACCCCAAGAACACCATCCCCACCGTCAAACATGGAGGTGGAAACATTATGCTTTGGGGGTGTTTTTCTGCTAAGGGGACAGGACAACTGCACCGCATCAAAGGGACGATGGACGGGGCCATGTACAGTCAGGGCCAGGGAATTGAAGCCAGCCAGGGCATTGAAAATGGGTCGTGGATGGGTATTCCAGCATGAAATGACCCAAAACACACGGCCAAGGCAACAAAGGAGTGGCTGAAGAAGAAGCACATTAAGGTCCTGGAGTGGCCTAGCCAGTCTCCAGACCTTAATCCCACAGAAAATCTGTGGAGGGAGCTGAAGGTTCGAGTTGCCAAATGTCAGCCTCGAAACTTTAATGACTTGGAGAGGATCTGCAAAGAGGAGCGGGACAAAATCCCTCCTGAGAAGTGTGCAAACCTGGTGGCCTCTGTGATTGCCAACAAGGGTTTTGCCACAAAGTACCAAGTCATGTTTTGCGAAGGGGTCAAATATTTATTTGACTCATTAAAATGGAAATCAATTTAGAACTTTTTTGAAATGCGTTTTTCTGGATTCTTTTGGTTGTTATTGTTGTTCTCTCACTGTTCAAATAAACCTACCATTAAAATTATAGACTGTTCATTTCCTTGTCAGCGGACAAACTTACAAAATCAGCAGGGGATCAAATAATTTTTTTTCCCCACTGTACAGTGAAAAAGTTTGAAATTTCTGTAATTTATTAATGCATTTTATGTCATTTATTAAGAATAATTAAAGTCACTGTGAAATCAAAATGGACAATTCTTCTTTTTTTTTACAGATTATTGCAGGTTAATATTATAAATTATTTATCCGTGCACATTTTGTGAACTCCTGCACCCTGAGAATCTTTACTCAAACTAATTTCCCATACAATAGGGAAGAAAAGGCGATTACAACTTCCATTTCATGCCAACTTTATTAAACATGGGAGCTCAAATGTTTGAGCTTCTAAATGTATTTATCTGAAATTTGATGCACTCTTTGTATACAGCTTTCCTATAGCTCAAATAGTAGAGCATGGCGCAAGCAACGCCAAGGTCATGGGTTCGATTCCCAGGGAAAGCAAGAGCTGATAAAAACTGTAACTTGAATGCAATGTAAGTCGCTTTGGATAAAAGTGTCTGCTTAATGCATAGATGTAATGTATTTGCATTGATCTTTGTTTATTTGTAAATAAAGGCCAACATTAAATCAGTCTAAACTAAATTGGCTGATTCATATAGTTGCTATCCACAATACATTTTATTGCATTTTTGTAATTAAATATATTGTGACACAATATATTCTAACACCTCTTATTAAGACTCCAACATGTAAAAACTGCAATTGTGCATGATAACAATAGTAAGTCTGAGCTGCTGTGCCTTATTATCCCACATTTTCTGGGTAATTCAGAATGTCCTTCCCTGAAATAGTTCCCATTGACTGGGATCAATCCCATTAGAGACGGATGGGAATAGGACTAAGCCATAACAAGAGATTAGTGTGCTTTAAATGACTTATAACTGCAGCCAGAGCTCTTAGTGACACTCAACAGAGAGTAACCATGGTGTTTTTATTTTCATAGGGAGCAAACATGATAATCAACTCCCAATTGTGTCATTGTGTAACAGTGAAGGATCGTCCTGTTGCTGGGTCTCACCTCCCAACAAATGAAAACATGAGAGCAGAAGAGTTAAAAACAAACACCCACATTACTGATCATTGCATTTAACACTTGAATACTGATATTCAACACATAAATGATAAATGATACACATATATTTAAGACATGTCATCAATGCACAAAATCACACAACGCAAATATGCATGAAATGCTAAACTGGCAAAGCAGCAGATTATTAATGCTAGCATGATGCACAGCCAATACAGAAACAAGTTCAAAACTAAACGGGTATGATAAGAAATGCCTGTACCTTCATAGCAACCCCAGGACACCGTGGGGAGTCACCCAGCTGTGTGTAAAGCCAGCTTGACCATTGCTCATGAACGGCTAACTCTTCATCTTCAGTCGCGGTCTACAGACTCACCAGGATCGCAATGCAACTGCAATGAAGCGTTTTCAGCCAATCACAGCGGCGGAAACCCTGTGACGCAATACCAAACAGCCAATCACGTCTTACCTCCAATAGTGCAGCGGAAGTTCGTGCATTGGGATGAGAGTAGTTCATGCTGTATTTATTACACTTCATGAAATGGATTTGCTTTGTTTTAATGTGGTTTAATAATTTCAGCATGATTGTTTAATCCTAGGTGAAATTAGTTTACCATTTCCCCCCGATCCTATATAACCTAACGTTATTAACCTAAAAAATAGCATTATAAGCATATGAATTTAGTTGTATAGCACCTAAGTAGTGTTTATTATTAATAGATAAACTGATACTGGATAATTAATGGTGTTACTTGAGTCACAGGTCACTGTTCTAACAGATCAAAAATTGATCAGTAGTTTTAGATCAACTTAAGTCAAAATAAAAGGTTTTGTGTTGATATGTCCCAAGACGTATCTCCTTAAAGTCCCCTTCAGGTTCAGTGTGAATCCAGCTAGAAACACTGCTCTTCTCTGTCAGTTTACCTGCACATAGACCTACCGTGTGAAAATCTTATTTCCAGATAACTGTCTGTATTAACACCATCCCTGCGTCCCATCCACCTGCCCTAAATAGTACTGAAAATGACTAATATCACATATAATTTAGGATGGATAGTATGCACATTGGGATGCGGACCATGTCACATACATATTCTGAACATTGGCGACCTCTACCGTATGTAAAATAAAAATAACTTTCTTCATTATTTACACACATTAAACAAGATGAACGTATTTGTCTCAGAAATATTGATATAATTCTCTGAGTTATAAGTATGTGAAATTATAATAAGCTATATGTTGACAAATAAATAAAAATGAATATGAATATGTTCACTATGATTAACTTACTAACCTAACGCATCAAACGTAGTGGTTAAGAAAGGTTTCAAATTGCCATTATTGCATCTGAAACGCCGTTTATGTTTTACCATATTAAAAATATAATGTAGGCTAGATTATTTTAGCTTATCCCAAAACAGCATAGTTAGTTACTGTCGTTATTAAATTATAGAAATTACTGCACCGATATACTTCATTTTGCTGATCCTCGAGGAATATAAGTCTAGAGAGGCAATGGCCAGTGTGCATGAAAGTTTGTATTTCAACACCATGATGACAAATGGGGTTGTTCATGCCAATATCTTCAGTATAAAGGACTGGGTGACTCCATACAAGATCTCAGTCTTAGCTTTACTCTATGAGATGTCCACAACCAAACCAATAGCACTTCTAGACAGAAGACATCTGAACAAACTCATCCTATCTTTACAACAGGTGTGTAAGTTAGCATCTGAAAAAAATATACTTTATAATACTTGTTCGTTAAAATTAAATTAAAATGTATTATAGTTTACATTTATATTAAATGCAATAAGTTGAACTGCTTTTTGTGCTTTTTGACGTCTTTAATATTTATGCATAGTAATACACGTAATATTCATAACTCTTTTGTCTTGTTTTGTATGTATAAAGTGTATTGCTGCATGTATTTACAAGCATTTATGTTAACTACTTTTCTACTGAATTATTTATGTATTTGTATTATACATTTGTAACGATGAAGTTGCAATTTAGTACATTTAAAATGTATTTACTTGAAACGTAATATTAAATAACACACAACAGTTCCGAGTTCACATTCATTGCAATTAAGCACACTTCATTTTTACCAGGGGTACACACACGTGTGTTTTTCTAGATAAAATATATATATATATATATATATATATATATATATATAGATATATATATATATATATATATATATATATATATATATATGCACATGTTTGATTTGTGTTTGTCATGACCAGGGTCCAGATTTGACTCTAGAGCAGTTTCTGAAGATAGTAGAGGAGTGCTGTCTTCGCATGGTCAATGCTGTTAAACTCAGGTATGTGTCTTCTCTTAATAAAGAACTGTTCAGCTTTGGTCAGATTTAATTTTATGAATATCTTATAAATAAACCATTCTGTTTTTCAGGTTGTTTTTAGTGGCTGATGGAGAACTGCAGGATATGGAGCACTTTTTTACTATCCTTCCCAATGCTTTCAGTGACTCAGAGGCCTTCAAAACTAGTGTTGTTGGTACGAACATGTGTTTCTTTCAGGGCCATAACCACCATTCCTATCAAATATTGTCCAGTTTAAGAGTTCTGTGGGCAGATGGAAATCTTAAGAAAAAAAGTCTAGGAAGTTTTACTAGTTGTTCTAAATTCTAAAATATAAATTTTAAATCTTAATATATTTGTCCACTAACCCATTTTTAAGTAGAAAAAAATCTCATAATGTAAAATGTGTGAGATTAAAAGAAGAACAATTTTAAGAAGTATTTTGGAAATGCAAAATATCTTTAATTTTAATAAATGTTAGAACGTGAAAATAGTAGTTAAGAAGAACTTAGTTCTGAAGACTGTCTTGTGAATCTGCCCCCTGAACCATTGATAACTTTCTCTCTCTGTTTCTAGGTCTGTTCATGCGTCAGATGCTGCTGGCCTACAATAAACTGTCCTTCAGTCAGGTGTATAAGCTGTACAAGTCCCTGCAGCAGTACTTCCGTCGTGGCAATCAGCCCGAACTTTCCGCTGAAGACATGGAGCTGACGAGCAATGAAGAGCCCAGCCCTGACCGCATGGACAAAGACGAGCTGGACACAGCATCTCTACACCAGTCCAAACTGAAGTCAGAGGGAATAACATGTTGCTTGTGTTATTAGTGCAATCAGGGTTGTATTAATTGAATTAGACTGAATATGACGACGGTTTTATTTTCTGTTTTCATCAGATCTGACGAGACTCGAGGTCCTTTATCTCAGAAACAAGCAGAGTACTTCCTTGCACGACAGGTTTGTTACAGAGTCAGGAATTATTTTTTCCATTACAGGCAATATTTGATTTCAAGTGGGGTGTTTTTTTGTTTGTTTTTTTAACCTTCTTAGGGCAATTTTTATGATTACCTTATTAAATTTGACTCTTGTCATAATCAATCTAGTTTATCGTGCAGGTAAATTATTTTGCCTCAGTATCTTGAATTTGGGGGGCATTTTTGCCCCAAACCCTGATTAATTTCTGACCCTGGTTTGTTATAACCTAGAAGAGACTTTACCTTCATTAACACATTTTGCACCATTTAATTGTCACCATGTTTTTTTCTTCTCAGGCGTACCTCCTTAAGAACGATGAAAACAAGGCCAAACTACAGGACGAGCAGGATGTCGCCGGCTAAACTACAGGACGAGCTCAACAACATTCTCAAATTCAATCCTGACTTTGCTGAAGCTGTAAACTGAAATCCTTCCTTTCACAAAACAGATGATTAAACTTGTTTTTATATATCTGAGTCTCTCTCTGTCTCTCCACAGCATTACCTCAGTTATCTGAACAGCATGCGAGTGCAGGATATCTACATCTCCACTCACAGCCTCCTGCACTACTTTGACCGCCTCATTCTTTCTGGTGGAGAAGGAAAGAGCAATGGAGATGAAGGCTATGGCTGCAGTTTGCGCTACGCTGTCCTGAATCTGGCAACCTTGCATTGTCGCTTCGGACACTAGTGTGTATTAGTTGTCCAGATTATGTTTAGAGCACTGCGTTGCGTCAGGAGCATTTTATTTTTGGTGGGAAAAGAGGGAGCAGCCAAAATTTTAGCTTCTGAACTGAACTGTACTTGCTTACTGTGTTTGTGCAGTCACCAGGCTGATTTGGCTCTGCAGGAAGCAATCCGCATTGCACAGGAAGCAAACGACCACGTGTGTCTTCAACACTGTCTGGTAGGAACAGTTTTTTTGTTCTTTTTCACTATTGATATATGCAACAGGGATGCATCGCTATTAAAATTCAGGCCTGATAAGCTGATTATTATTTTCATGGCCAGTAACCAGTAAATAGTCAGTATTCAATTTCCATATTATTTAGTCTAAATAAATTTAAAATAAAACACTAAATACTAAAATCAGGTGTTTTAATTGCGACAAGTGAATCACAGCATTATAATGTAAAATATGAGAAATTGTATATTTAAATAAAATATTTAATAATAAATTATATGTTATATTTAATTATTTTTTAAATTAATAGTAAATATTTAATTAAATTTCGCTTTAATTGAAGGTACTGGTAAATATGGGAAATGAGCAGCATGAGCAGCATTTAATTTTTAATTGAAATTTTGAAATCTGCAATATTAGACAATAATTAATGTGATACTATTATGCAAAATTCACTTTCCATTTTAAAATAGTGGAACGGGATTAATTAATAATGCATTTTACATATGAATTGAATATATATATATATATATATATATATATATATATATATATATATATATATATATATATATATATTACATTCATTTATTTATTTTTCTTAATTTTACAGTTGGCTCTACACACTGGAACAGAAAGGATCTGATAGTGCGGTATTAACTGAAGATTCTGTGAAAATTGTACTCTTTAAAACTCTTTAAAATTGCTCCATTTTAAACCCTTTTTAAGTATTTGCCATGTTTTGTTTTCTTCAGTAGACAATAACAAATGGTATTTGCAACAATAATCCAATGCATTTTAATCTCTTGCAAGGTCATCATTATACCATGAAGTAAATAATTAGCACTCCCTGTTGTGTTTTGCAGTATTTGGCATCTCTGGGCATTCAGTCTCTGGTCCAGCAGGGAGCAAAACAGGGCATGCCGGCCAACAAGCTGCTGGACGCCCTGCGAGGAACCGACATCATGCACTGGAAGCAAAGCCTCTCTGAGCTGATAGAAATCAGTCTGGCACAGACCACATCTATATGGAGGATGTATGGCAAAAGGTCAGATTCTGGATACCTTCAGACACCAGTAGTGTCAAACTCAGTTCCTGGAGGGCCGGAGCCCTGCAGAGTTTAGCTCCAACCCTAATTAAACACACCTGATCCAGCTAACCAGGTCCTTCTGGCTTATTTGAAAACTAGATGGATATGTGTGTTGGAACTAAACTCTGCAGGGCTGCGGCCCTCCAGGAACTGAGTTTGACACCCCTGCTTTAAACAGATTGTAAGATCTTCCATTCTGCAGAGTTTTTCAGGTTTGATGTAATTTAAGCACCAGAAGTGTTCAACTGGGATTAGGACCGTGCTTTCTGCAGACCAGTCAAGTTCTTCCACACTGACTGAATCAATCATTTCTTTTTGAACCTTGCCTTATACACAGAGGCACTGTCATGTTAGAATAGAAAAGGGTCCTGTCCAAACTGTTGCTTTAAAATAAGAAGCACACAATTCCCTAGAATATCATTATATGCTTAAACATTAAGATTTGTAATCATGGAAGTTACTAAAGTAGTCAAACCAGTTCATTAGAAGGGGGTGACCCAATACTTTTGGCAATATACAGGTGCATCTTAAAAAATTAGAATACCATGGAAAAGTTCTTTATTTTTTTGTCATTTAATTCAAAAAAGCAAACTTTCTTATATTCTAGATTCATTGCACACAAACTGAAAAATTTTCAGTTTTTTTTTTGTTTGTTTGTTTTAATTCTGATGGTTACAATTTACAGCTTAGGAAAATTAAAAATTCAGTATCTCAAAAAATTTGAATATTCTATTTTGAGCTTGACTAGTTTGATTAATTTTGAGTATAAATACTGGGTACCTCCTGGGCTAGTTTAGAACATGCAACCACAATTATGGGGAAGACTACTGACTTGACAGTTGGTCCCAAAGTCTGGAGGAAAAGTGGAGATGCACAGAATCCAGGTTGCTTGAAGTCCAGTGTGAAGTTTCCGAAGTCAGTGATGATTTGGGGTGCCATGACGTCTGCTGGTGTTGGTCCACTGTGCTTTATCAAGTCCAAAATCAATGCAGCCATCTACCAGGAGATTTTAGAGTACTTAATGCTTCCTTCTGCTGACAAGCTTTTTGGAGATGCTGATTTCATTTTGCAGCAGGACTTAGCACCTGCCCACAGTGCCAAAACTACTTCCAACTGGTTTGCTGACCATGATATTACTGTGCTTGATTGGCCAGCCAACTCGCCTGACCTGAATCACATAGAGAATCTATGGGGTATTGTCAAGAGGAAGATAAGTAACATCCGACCAAACAATACAGACGAGCTGAAGGCCACTATCAAAGCAACCTGGGCTTCAATAATGCCTCAGCAGTGCCACAGGCTGATCGCTTCCATGCCACGCCGCATTGAAGCCGTAATTCATGCAAAAGGAGCCCCAACTAAGTATTGAGAGCATAATTAAACCTAATTTGGGTGATCTTGAAGATTTCTGTTTTGTAAATCTTTTTTTGATTGATCTTTGAGAAAATATTCTAACTTTTTGAGATGATGAATTTTTAATTTTCCTAAGCTGCAAGTCGTAACCATCAGAATTTAAAAAAAAAAAAAAAAACTGAAAATATTTCAGTTTGTGTGGAATGAATATAAGAAAGTTTGCTTTTTTGAATTAAATTACAAAAAATAAAGAACTTTTCCATGATATTCCAATATTTTGAGATGCACCTGTGTTGTATATTTTCAAATTGCTGATATATATTTGAAATATTGTTGAACATGCAGTTGTTCTCTTGTCTGTATGTAACTCTTCAGTGTGTTTGTGTGGCAGGGTGATGCTGGCCTCTGCAGAACTTCACTGGAACTTGTCTGGTTTTGCAACAGCTCTGCCGTTACTCTTACAGGCTCTAGCTCTGTCACGCCAACACAACCTGCAGAGCTTGACCTCAGAGACGCTGTTACACCTGGCATTTAAACAGGTACACCAATATACAAGACTCATTGAAATGAGAATTCATTGAAGTGTTTTTAAGTACACCTGTGTTTGTTGTTTCTAAAAGATGAAGAAAGAGTGTAATTGTCACAGCTGATGTTGGGGATCCCTGAACAGGCTCTTGTACTGGTGCAGGAAGTGTTGGAGTCGGTTTTGGCTCACGGGTCTCTGACAGACAAGGGCAGAGCTCTGCTGCTGGCCGCTCGCTGTCAGATGGCTTTAGCAGGAGCTGCTGCACAGGAACACAGACTGACTGGTACCAAGTCATGTTTGTCACCCATCTCACTGTATTCATGTCATAATTCATGTTTATGTAATGTTTTTTTTTTTTTCTTTCCTGCAGCTGTGGAACTATCTGTGCCTTTGGATGAGGCAGCTGTGTATTTCTCTCAGCTTGACTGTAAAGCGTGTATGAGAGACATACACTACCTACAGGCATGCTTGCATCACACCTCTCGGCACCATCTCTCAACGCAACAAATGTGCCATTCTCTTCCGCCTGCTGGATCAGGAGCTGCCGTCGCCTGGGATGACTGCGGTCAATCGTCTTTAGGAAACCTCAGCTGCTGGTGTTGATGAACGACACCAAACACTGTTTCCTGTACCATGTGCATACTGGATACAAATGTTATTTTGTTTGTAAAAACTATTTTCTGACCATTTTATTACACATGCAGGGATGAAGGAAGCAAATTTGCATCAAAAAAACAAAAACTTTTAAACATTTTAAGTGTCCTGCTCATTTAAAGTTGTTTGGATTTTTAAATGCATCATCCAAAAATGTACTGTATGTAAAATGTGTTTGTCTTTAAAGCCAAAATAATAGTTCCTAAAGATAGTACTGTAAAACGTTATTCAGTACTGTAAAAATATGTTCATATGGGATCTCTCTCAATGTGTAATACCAACACTAACAAAGTGCTGTAGTACTACCATGTTTTTTTTTTTGTTGTTGTTGTTTTGGTCATGTACCATATACCATAGTACATTAATAACATGGACTATTTCAAAGTACCAGTGATGTTACCAAATATACCATAGTACTTTGTTAGGGAAGATTATGCATGTTTGTTGCATACATTTGTTGCAACTACTGGTAAAAACAATAGTTACTGTGGTATTTTTGTAAAGTTTTTGTACAGTGAATAATTTGTGATACAAGTTTTGCTTTAATTTTTTCAATTAAAGCATGAACATAAAATATTGAAGTAATTACCTTTAAAGCTTCAACTAAGCAAAATAAATCTATTGCAATGTAGAACACTGCACTAATACAAATTATTAGTCTGTCATTAATCTGTCAGGTTACTTGTCTTTCTCTTTTTTTAAGACTTTTATCTTTTCAGTTCATTGTTTACTGATGTTCTCAAATAAGATTTGAGAATAACACTATTACATCAGTTGCAGAAATTCTATATAAACCCATGGAAATCTCTCTTGTGAGATGCTCCACTTACGGTAACATGAACATTTACCCAGAATTTTCTATCAGCACAGGTTTGACCCATAGTGAAGAACATGGGTCTGTTTCAGCATCCTCACGGGAGCAGTAGCACAGGAAACCTACTCACTATTTGTATTTATTGTAATATATGTGTTACACAGTGTTGTGTACAGTAGTGCTGATTTGTCCACTTTCTCCACCTAAGAGAAGCCTAACATGACCATGTTGTGATAAAAGCTCGTTTGTGTTTACTAGAGTTTGCTCTGTATTTACAAATACATTGAGTGCTGGATACAAGTACCATAGAATCAGAAACAAATAACACCTAATCACTTCTTGCATAGATACATGGGGGAATACTGTGGAAATGCATAGCCACACATCGGACCAAACTCCAGTGAAGAACACAACATGGTCTGAACATCTCTCAGATTTCACCACTTCAGTTCTCTTGCTCACCTTCTTCAGCATGCAATTGCTGCCAAACAAGTCAACTATTCTTACAGAGATTTAGCAAATAAATAAATGTATGAACTTCAATAATAAGAATACTAAAAGAACGAACAGGTGTGATAATTTGAGCAAAATGTAGTCTTTTCTGGAGTTTGTTTCAGTGATTCAGAATAGCTTGCCAGCATAAACTTCCTGAAAAACTTCACACCTGCTGCCAGTGGTCCATGATGATGATGTAATAGGTGTGTGCTGTGGGCCACAGTTAGCAATCACTGGGCCCGGTACAAAATGTTCAAAATGTTCAAAATGTTAACCACAGCTGAAATCCCCCTCAGTTGAAATCATGTATCGGTTTCCCGGTCCAGAGCTCCAGTGGTTAAAACTATTTTCAACAGCTGGGAACCCCTCTATGAGAGTCCTACAATAAAAACATACAGTCACATATGGAGTATAAGACATTACTGCAGTCGCATCACATCAGGAGATCTATTTAAAAAGAGGCAGAAATATTAAATACATTCATGTTGTAGCCAGAGATATGAATGACAAACTCAAACATGGTGTCTATTGTTAATAGATTAAAAACATTATTATTAATAGTATTAAATAAAACAAAACAAAAATAAAACCAAATATATATATATAGAGCACATCAAAAATTAAGATAATAATAAAGATAGAATAAAAACACAAACTCAGTGTTAACCAACAGGTAAGAGGAATGTTCTGCAGGAACACGTGTTCACTTTTTGATCACAGTCACGTTTACTGTAACGTTAATTTCTTTATCCTGTAAAAGGCGGCTATGAAGAGTCTGATATTTATATTCAGACAATTACACGCTGTTATCCCTTTACAGTTCCTACTCTCATAAAATACGTGCACTACATGTTGACTTTTAAACCTTAATTTAACGTTCAACAACAGATATTTCAGCACAATGAATGTTTTTGCGCTGAATATTAATCCCTCTCTGACGCGCGTTCACGCGTCCGCCGCGCTCGTGCTCATTCAGTAAAGATTTAAACTTAACACAGACTGTCAGGACGGAACTTTATGCAAAAATGGAAATGCTCGCGTGAATTTGTGACATTTACAGGTAAGGATATGACCGTAAACTGAAAGTTTTTGCGCTGAGGACGAACACGCATCTGTCAAAGCGACTGACAGGGCAAGTCATTACGCTAATGCATTAACTTAAAGCTTAAAATAAAGAATTCTCATGTTTTGTGCAGTTTGGATGACACACTTCTCCCGCAGCATCTCATTCTGTTTCCACCACTATTTTTAGACGCATTTTGGCCAGAAATGCGTTATTCAGTGCTGTAACGTTAATTTGACGCGACCGGCTGAAGTTGGACGTGCACTGTGAGCAGACTCGACTAATCGATAATGAGAATCGTTGTCGATGATTTTCATAATCGATAATTATCGATTTTATCGATTAGTTGTTGCAGCCCTATACTCACATTAGTATGAAAGTTTTGCCAGTTTAATATGTGGATCAGCCTTTAGATCAGAGAGCAGCTTCATTGTTGAATCTCCTAGTTTATTTCCAGTCAGATCCAGATCTCTCAGGTGTGAGGGGTTTGATCTCAGAGCTGAAGTCAGAGCAGCAAAACCTTCATCTGTGATACTACAACTCCTCAACCTGTAGAGAACAATGACACACTCTTCAGTCTCAGTTCATAACACACTAATCAGATTATGTAATACTTTATTTAAAAGTGCGTGTTTATAAATCAATGTATTGCTTGTACTGTCTTATAACATGTTAGACAGACTAAGTAAATAAAATTATATATATGTAAATAATATACTGCATATATTCCTTTCAATTATCAGTTATCACATGATTCTGTTTGCTCTTTTCTCTATCTTATCTTTTCCCCATAATTAGTCAGTGATTTTTGTGACATCTCACCTTCCTGAAACATAGAGAACAATGACACACTCTTCAGTCTCTCAGTTCAAAACACATATCAGTTTAACCGAAAATTCATTAAAGATAAAAACAAAACAAAACAAAAAAAACCTTAAAAGCACAGCTCAGTATGTTTGATGGATCATTGGACTAAGTCTAAAATGTCAGAGCACAAAATATGATCATAACACATCTAAATTGATTTAGATGTGAAATTGATTTATATTTATAAATAATCATTTAACCATTTATATGCTAATTTCATGGATTCATTCATTGACCAATCATTTTATATTATATTGTTATATTATTTTTTCATTGTGGTTTAATTTTATGATTGTGTTTTTTCAAGGGATATTTGTCTTGTGTGTGTGTGTGTGTGTGTGTGTGTGTGTGTGGGCATTTACACAAAATATTTTAAACAGAAACAGTCACTGAAGAAGATGAATATGATGAACTCTAAGAATTCATTAAAGCTGCAGTCCGTAACTTTTTTTGGTTAAAAATTATCCAAAATCAATATTTGAGAAAGTACATAACCAGCCAGTGTTCAAAACTATCGCCTTACTTTAGCCCGATTCACAACGGTTAGCTTATAATAATGTTTTCTAATTTGAGTGGTACGTGTAGGTTTTCGCGGGAAATTCGAGCATGGCACTGCGTCATTACGTCACGTCTGCAAACATAAAGAAGTTTTCCCGGCTAGTAGGCTATCGCATGTGAGGATCCTGCAGGTGGCGGCCTTTTCTCACAGCAGCTAGAATAATTAAATTTATCATTTTGATGGCGGATTGTAATCCAGAAAGGATTATGTGTTTATGAAACACATGTGAATGAAATTAAATTATATTCCAGTTTTAAATGTGGTTCTGATTACAGATAGCCAACGTCGGATTACACAAGTTTTTGTATTTTAAACAGAACCAGTTTGAAGGAAGATTAATTTGCTTTTTAGATTAAAATAATTTCTTAATATGAAATTTGAATGGTATGACAATTAGATATTAGACTGTACAAAAATTGAAATCTACACACTAATACTATACCCATAGACACACAATGCTGATGTTGTTAACATTAATAATTTGAGAACAAAGTATAACAATGATAATACTTTGCACAGTTAGATGTGATATGAGCTAACTGATCTTTAGATTAACTCACCATTGGCAGCGCAATTTATTGTAATTCTTTTTTCCTCAGTTGGTCAGAACAAACGTGGCAGACTTGTTACTTGTTCAGATGGCAATATACGCTGGAAATTCTGATTTGGGTCATATATTCCAAGACATAGGCAGTAAATATCCACACCTTTGCAGTAACTGACAACTACACATTCACCTCAAAACATTAGATTCATCCGCGCTGGAGCCGTGCCGGAACACCGGATCACAACCCCGAGCACGGAAGATAATTCCGCAAGAAACTGCAATTCCAGGTTTTCAAACATAGAGGGCGACAAAGAGGTAAAAGTTACAGACTGCAGCTTTAAGAATATTCTTCCTTTCTCATACTTCTGTGTTGAGGTTGAGTCTCTTTAAATTAAAGAATGTTGATTGTGATTGTGAAAGTGTATCAGGTTACTGAACTAAGGAGCAGCAGCTCTTGTGTTCAATCATTTCCAGAAAACCATTAAAGGGATACTCCACCCCAAAATGAAAACTGTTATTAAATCACTTACCCCCATGTCGTTCCAAAACCGGGAGGCTTGTGACTGTCCCATTGACTGCCAAGTAAATTACACTGTCAAGGCACAGAAAAGTATAAAAAAAACATTGTCAAAATAGTCCATCTGCCATCAGTGGTTCAATCTGAACTTTATGAAGCGACGAGAATACTTTTTGTACACAAATAAATTAAAAATAACGACATTTATTCAACAATTCGTCTCCTCTCTGTCTCTCTATGTTAGCGTAGCGCCATTTTGGAGAGCATCCGACGGACGCAAAGTGCGTACGCTATTCTCTGTCATCAGTAATGCATGGATACGCTGTTTCCTTTCAGATCAAAGCGTAAATAAACGTACAATACGTATCCATGCGTTACTGATGACAGAGAATAGCGTACACACTTTGCGTCCGTTGGATGCTCTTCAAAATAACGCTACGCTAACATAGAGAGACAGAGAGGAGACGAATTGTTGAATAAATGTCGTTATTTTTAATTTATTTGCATACAAAAAGTATTCTCGTCGCTTCATAAAGTTCAGATTGAACCACTGATGGCAGATGGACTATTTTGACGATGTTTTTATACTTTTCTGGACCTTGACAGTGTAATTTACTTGGCAGTCAATGGGACAGTCACAAACCTCCCGGTTTTCATCTAAAATATCTTAAATTGTGTTCCGAAGACGAACAAAGCTTTTACGGGTTTGGAACGACATGGGGGTAAGTGATTAATGACAAAATTTTCATTTTGGGGTGGAGTATCCCTTTAAGCCTATGGAAATACCCATAATGATAGAAATATCTGTGTGTGTGTGTGTTTTTGTAACATATGAGGACACAAATTTGTATAATGACATGGGTATGACATGGGTATTACAAGGAGAAGGTGATTATGAGGACATTTCCTCGTGTCCCCATATTTCAAAAGGCTTATAAATCATACAGAATGAGTTTTTTTTGAGAAAGTAAAAAAAGTCTCCTGTAAGGGGTAGGGTTGGTGTAGGGCAATAGCACATACAGTTTATACAGTATAAAAACCAATACGCCTATGGGATGTCCTCACAATTCACAAAAACAAACGTGTGTGTGTGTGTGTGTGTTTAAAAACCCATGTACTTCACATACTCACGTGTTAACAGAATTACAAACAAGACAAACAGAAAACACTAAAACAATATAAATGTAAATAAAATATTTTTTTCCTTCAATTATCAGTTATCACACAACTATGATTTATTTTATTGCCTTTCCTGCACTGTATAATTTGTTTTTCTCATAATCAATCATACATTTTTGGTTCATGCATTATTCACTTACAGTTTTTATTTTATTTAGTTTCACTTTGCTGTGTGTTTGTCTAAATAACTACAGTCTAGCACTCATAATGAGTTAAAGGATGAAGGAGGAAATGTTGATAATGGGACTTCAATGGGTGCCATGTGATGAAATAATTATAAAAAAAATCTGCTTCAGTTATTATTGTGCCGAGACGGAATATGATAAATGTAAAACCTTTATGAGTATTGATTATAATTCCAAACACTCTGATTTAATCACACTAGAAACTACTGGACAATGTGTTTATCTGAGATCATGTGTTACTATTAGAGAGATGATCTTACCCCAGTGTCTCCAGTTTACAGTGATTATTCTCCAGTACAGCAGAGAGCAGCTTCATTGTTGAATCTCCTAGTTTATTTCCAGTCAGATCCAGATCTCTCAGGTGTGAGGGGTTTGATCTCAGAGCTGAAGTCAGAGCAGCAAAACCTTCATCTGTGATACCACAATCACTCAACCTGTAGAGAACAATGACACACTCTTCAGTCTCAGTTCATAACACACTGATCAGATTAGGGATTACCTTATTTAAAAGTGCGTGTGTGTGTGTGTGTGTGTGTGTGTGTTTGTTTGTTTATAAATCAATGTATTGCTTGTACTGTCATATAACATGTTAGACAGACTAAGTAAATAAAAAAAATAATATATATATAATATACTGTATATATTCCTTTCAATTATCAGTTATCACATGATTCTGTTTGCTCTTTTCTCTATCTTATCTTTTCCCCATAATTAGTCAGTGATTTTTGTGACATCTCACCTTCCTGAAACATAGAGAACAATGACACACTCTTCAGTCTCTCAGTTCAAAACACATATCAGTTTAACCGAAAATACATTAAAGATAAAAAAAAAAAAACCCTTAAAAGCACAGCTCAGTATGTTTGATGGATCATTGGACTAAGTCTAAAATGTCAGAGCACAAAATATGATCATAACACATCTAAATTGATTTAGATGTGAAATTGATTTATATTTATAAATAATCATTTAACCATTTATATGCTAATTTCATGGATTCATTCATTGACCAATCATTTTATATTATATTGTTATATTATTTTTTCATTGTGGTTTAATTTTATGATTGTGTTTTTTCAGGGGATATTTGTCTTGTGTGTGTGTGTGTGTGTGTGTGTGTGTGTGGGCATTTACACAAAATATTTTAAACAGAAACAGTCACTGAAGAAGATGAATACGATGAACTCTAAGAATTAAGAATATTCTTCCTTTCTCATACTTCTGTGTTGAGGTTGAGTCTCTTTAAATTAAAGAATGTTGATTGTGATTGTGAAAGTGTATCAGGTTACTGAATTGAGAAGCAGCAGCTCGTGTGTTCAATCATTTCCAGAAAACCATTAAGCCTATGGAAGTACCCATAATGATAGAAAAATCTGTGCGTGTGTGTGTGTGTGTTTAAAAACCCATGTACTTCACATACACGTGTTAACAGAATAACAAACAAGACAAACACAGAAAACACTAAAACAATATAAATGTAAATAAAATATTTTTTTCCTTCAATTATCAGTTATCACACTACTATGATTTATTTTATTGCTTTTCCTGCACTGTATAATTTGTTTTTCTCATAATCAAATCATACATTTTTGGTTCATGTATTATTCACTTACAGTTTTTATTTTTATTTAGTTTCACTTTGCTGTTTGTTTGTCTAAATAACTACAGTCTAGCACTCATAATGAGTTAAAGGATGGAGGAAATGTTGATAATGGGACTTCAATGGGAGCCATGTGATGAAATAATTATAAAAAAAATCTGCTTCAGTTATTATTGTGCTGAGACGGAACATGATTAATGTAAAACCTTTATGAGTATTGATTATAATTCCAAACACTCTGATTTAATCACACTAGAAACTACTGGAGAATGTGTTTATCTGAGATCATGTGTTACTATTAGAGAGATGATCTTACCTCAGTGTCTCCAGTTTACAGTGATTATTCTCCAGTACAGCAGAGAGCAGCTTCATTGTTGAATCTCCTAGTTTATTCTTAGTCAGATCCAGATCTCTCAGGTGTGAGGGGTTTGATCTCAGAGCTGAAGTCAGAGCAGCCCAACCTTCATCTGTGATACCACAATCACTCAACCTGTAGAGAACAATGACACACTCTTCAGTCTCAGTTCATAACACACTGATCAGATTATGTAATACTTTATTTAAAGTTTGTATTTTTGTGAATTTTTTATTTTCCTGTTTATAAATGTGTGTGTACCTGGTATTGCCTATGTTATGGGGACCAAAGGTCCCCACAATGATAGTAATACCAGTATTTTTTGACTTTGTGGGGACATGTTTTGGTCCCCATGAGTAAAATGTCTTATAAATCATAATAAATCAAGTTTTTTGAAACTCTAAAAATGCAGAAAGTTTTGTGTGACTGGTAGGTTTAAGGATAGGGTTTGGGAACAGAAACAGTTTGTAGAGTATAAAAACCATTACACCTACGGAGAGTCCCCATGGAAACCAGTGTGTGTGTGTGTGCGCGCGCGTGTGTGTGCCTGATATTCACTGCTTTATGAGGACCAAATACAGAGGTGGACAGTAACCAAGTAAATTTACTTGAGTATTGTACTTAAGTACACTTTTTGAGTACCTGTTCTTTACTTGAGTATTATTTTTTCTGGAAACTTGCAACTTTAACTTCACTACATTTGAAAGACAAATATCGTACTTTTTACTCAACTACATTTATATCAATGTCCCCAAGTAGAAAGTCGTTATATGTAGCAGTTTTTACAGTGTGTGCATTTTCAGATTCACTGAACCCTTTTTCTGCTAAAGTCCGGCCTGCGATCTGCCAGGACCTTCCTGTGTTGCCAAGTCTTACGGTATTTCTAAGCCTGTAGTTTTCCACCTAGCTTTGAATGGACATTTGGCTGATATTTTTACGTAAATCTGGCAACCTCAAGATCTTCCCCACTAAACTAATGTAAATTTCTGCGCTAAGGCACAGCTAAAAGCGCTCTAAAAAGGCATGTGGTAACTCAAAGCCCTTTGGAAAATTAACCGTTACTACTATAGTAACCATAAATATGGTATTTGCAGTAAAGTCACAGTATCCACAAATGTACTATTATCTCACTATAGTAACAATAATTATGCTATTTGTAGTAAAACTTCAGTAACTACAAATTTACCATACAAATGGTAGGCTAATATATCTATCAAAAATGACTGCCCTCACTTTACCATATATACACACACACACACACACACAGTCATGGTCAAAAATATAGGCACCCATGGTAAATATGATCAAAGGCGGCTGTGAAAATTAATCTGCATTGTTAATCCTTTTGATCTTTTATTTAAAAAAAAAAAAAAAAAAAAAAAAAAAAAAAATCACAAAAATCTAACCTTTCACTGGATAATAAGAATTTAAAAATGGGGGGAAATATCATTATGAAATAAATGTTTTTCTCTAATACACATTGGCCACAATTAACGGCACCCTTTTATTCAATACTTTTTGAAACCTCCATTTGCCAGTTTAACAGCTCTAAATTTTCTCCTATAATGCCTGATGAGGTTAGAGAACGCCTGAAAAGAGATCAGAGACCATTCCTTCATCCAGAATCACTCCAGACCCTTTAGATTCCCAGCTCCATGCTGGTGCTTCTTCTCTTCAGTTCACTCCACTCATTTTCTACAGGGTTCAGGTCAGAGGACTGGAATGGCCATAGCAGAAGCTTGGTTTTGTGCTCAGTGACCCATTTTTGTGTTGTTTTTGAGGTTTGTGTTTGAATTATTGTACAGTTGGAAGATCCAAACATGGCCCATTATAAGATTTCTAACAGAGTCAGTCACTTATTGATTTTATTATCTGTTGGTATTTGATAGAATCCATGATGCCATGTGTCTAAACAAGATGTCCAGGACCTCCAGCAGAAATATAGGCCCACAACATCAAAAATACAGCAGTATATTTCATTGTACACATGAAGTACTTTTTGTCCCTGTGTTCACCAAACCCATCTTGAGTGTTTGCTGCTAAAAAGCTCATTTTTTATTTTCATCTGACCATAGAAGCCAGTCCCATTTGAAGTTCTAGTCGTGTCTGATAACTGAATATGCTGGAGTTTGTTTTTGGATGAGCTAGGAATTTTTCTTGAAACCCTCCCAAACAACATGTGGTGATGTAGGTGCTGTTAGACAGATTTTTTTTTTTTTTTTAGGTTTTCTGACCCCAAGATTCAACCATTTTCTACAATTCTCCAGCTGTGGTCCTTGGAGAGTCTTTAGCCACTCAAACTCTCCTTCTCACCATGCATTAGGACGATATAGACACACGTCCTCTTCCAGGCAGTTTCGTAACATTTTATGTTGATTGGAAATTCCTAATTATTGCCCTGATGGTGGAAATGGGAATTTTCACTGCTCTAGCTTTTTTTCTTAAAGCCACTTCACTAATTTGTGAAGCTCAATTATCTTTTGTTGCACATCAGAAATATATTATTTGGTTTTTCTCATTGTGATGGATGATTAAGGGAATTTGGGCTTTGTTTTCCCTCCTATTTATATTTCTGTGAAACAGGAAGCCATGGCTGGATAATTTCATGTTCATAATCACCGTGGAGTGCTCCAAATTGTGAATATGAATGGGAATATATTTCAGAGATATTTTACTCATAAGAATTTCTAGGGGTGCCAATAATTGTGTCCAATGTGTATTAGAGAAAAACATTTCATAATGGTATCCCCCCCCCCCCCCCCCCATTTTAAATTCTTATCCAATGAAAGGTTAGATTTTTGTGAATTGATTAAATAAAAGATCAAAAGGATTAACAATGCAGATTAATTTTCACAGCCTTCTTTGATCATATTTATCAAGGGTGCTGATATTTTTGGCCATGACTGTATGTATTTTTTATATATAACAAACTTAGGCCTACTGGTAAATTCCTGCTAAAAACTGGTCAGGGAAGTATATACAGTGGGTACGAAAAGTATTCAGACCCCCTTAAAATTTTTCACTCTGTTATATTGTAGCCATTTGCTAAAATCATTTAAGTTCATTTTTTTTCCCTCATTAATGTACACACAGCACCCCATATTGACAGAAAAACACAGAATTGTTGACATTTTTGCAGATTTATTAAAAAGAAAAACTGAAATATCACATGGTCCTAAGTATTCAGACCCTTTGCTCAGTATTTAGTAGAAGCACCCTTTTGATCTAATACAGCCATGAGTCTTTTTGGCAAAGATGCAACAAGTTTTTCACACCTGGATTTGGGGATCCTCTGCCATTCCTCCTTGCAGATCCTCTCCAGTTCTGTCAGGTTGGATGGTAAACGTTGGTGGACAGCCATTTTTAGGTCTCTCCAGAGATGCTCAATTGGGTTTAAGTCAGGGCTCTGGCTGGGCCATTCAAGAACAGTCACAGAGTTGTTGTGAAGCCACTCCTTCGTTATTTTAGCTGTGTGCTTAGGGTCATTGTCTTGTTGGAAGGTAAACCTTCGGCCCAGTCTGAGGTCCTGAGCACTCTGGAGAAGGTTTTCGTCCAGGATATCCCTGTACTTGGCCGCATTCATCTTTCCCTCGATTGCAACCAGTCGTCCTGTCCCTGCAGCTGAAAAACACCCCCACAGCATGATGCTGCCACCACCATGCTTCACTGTTGGGACTGTATTGGACAGGTGATGAGCAGTGCCTGGTTTTCTCCACACATACCGCTTAGAACTTTTTGGCCTTAATTCTATCTTGGTCTCATCAGACCAGAGAATCTTATTTCTCACCATCTTGGAGTCCTTCAGGTGTTTTTTTAGCAAACTCCACGCGGGCTTTCATGTGTCTTGCACTGAGGAGAGGCTTCCGTCGGGCCACTCTGCCATAAAGCCCCGACCGGTGGAGGGCTGCAGTGATTGTTGACTTTCTCCCATCTCCCGACCGCATCTCTGGAGCTCAGCCACAGTGATCTTTGGGTTCTTCTTTACCTCTCTCACCAAGGCTCTTCTCCCCCGATAGCTCAGTTTGGCCGGATGGCCAGCTCTAGGAAGGGTTCTGGTCGTCCCAAACGTCTTCCATTTAAGGATTATGGAGGCCACTGTACTCTTAGGAACCTTAAGTGCAGCAGAAATTGTTTTGTAACCTTGGCCAGATCTGTGCCTTGCCACAATTCTATCTCTGAGCTCTTCAGGCAGTTCCTTTGACCTCATGATTCTCATTTTCTCTGACATGCACTGTGAGCTGTAAGGTCTTATATAGACAGGTGTGTGGCTTTCCTAATCAAGTCCAATCAGTATAATCAAACACAGCTGGACTCAAATGAAGGTGTAGAACCATCTCAAGGATGATCAGAAGAAATGGACAGCCCTTGAGTTAAATATATGAGTGTCACAGCAAAGGGTCTGAATACTTAGGACCATGTTATATTTCAGTTTTTCTTTTTTAATAAATCTGCAAAAATGTCAACAATTCTGTGTTTTTCTGTCAATATGGGGTGCTGTGTGTACATTAATGAGGAAAAAAAAAAAAAAATGAACTTAAATGATTTTAGCAAATGGCTGCAATATAACAAAGAGTGAAAAATTTAAGGGGGTCTGAATACTTTCCGTACCCACTGTAAATCTAAACATTATTTTATTGTCAAAACACTGCACATAAATACATATATTTTTTGCAAACAAATGATCAAAAAGTAGGCTAAATGAAAACTTTAGAATCTAAACTGGGAATCGATATGAATTGAAATCAATAAGCAGAATCAGAATCGGAATGGATAAAATTCAAACAATACCCAACCATATCCACATGTTGTGAAGTTCACTGATTTCTGAGCATTTTATGAACACTGATCAGTTGATGGCAAAATTAAAAAAGACGGTTCTTTGGTGCAATGTGCACACCCATGGCCATACTGAGAGAGTATGTTCCAGTTTTCTGAAGAGACTAAAGATTTGTTTTCTTTTCAATCTTTGCTTTGTTTGCCTAAAATGAACCATATCATAGACTTCAGTATCTCTTTGAAAAAGAACTTTGTAACTTTTAAACAAGTATTAAAATGAGTTCAATGTAGCTGTAGGAGTGTTAAATAAAAAAATAAATAAATAAATGATTATTTTCATTCAGTTGTTCCATTTCAAAAGGTTTTGTAACATAAAAAAACTCTTAATTCCAAAGATAATACAAGCTAATCAGTGTATTCAGTAGGTTGCATTAGTGGCATAAGGTATTATAAGTATACAACAACGTGACAATATAACAATGCATTTACTTTTTACGTTTGATACTTAAGTACTTTTAAAAACCATGTACTTCCATACTTTTACTTAAGTAAAAATCTGTCTTTACAACTTTCACTTGTAGTGGAGTAGTATTTGACCAGTAGTATCTGTACTTTCACTCAAGTAAGGAAGTTGTGTACTTTGTCCGCCTCTGACCAAATGTCCTCACAAGTACAGTAATACCAGTAAATTCTGACCTTTATTTTTTGTGGTCCCCATGAAGAAACAAAGCTTACAAATCAAACAGAATGAAGTGTTCTGAAAATCTAAAAAATGCCTGTAGTTTTGTGTGAGGGGTAGGTTTAGGTGTAGGGTTAATGGATAGAAAATACAGTTTGTACAGTACAAAACCATTAAGCCTATGGAAATACCCACAATGATAGAAATATGTGTGTGTGCGCACGCGTGTGTGTGTGCGCGTTTAAAAACCCATGTGCTTCACATACTCGCATGTGTTAACAGAATAACAAGCAAGACAAACACAGAAAACACTAAAACAATATAAATGTAAATAAAAAAATTCTCAATTATCAGTAATCACACTACTATGATTTATTTTATTGTTTTTCCTGCACTGTATAATTTATTTTTCTCATAATCAATCATACATTTTTGGTTCATGCATTATTCGCTTACATTTTTTATTTTTAGTTTCACTTTGCTGTGTGTTTGTCTAAATAACTACAGTCTAGCACAGTCTATAACAGTCTATAATGAGTTAAAGGATGGAGGAAATGTTGATAATGGGACTTCAATGGGTGCCATGTGATGAAATAATTATAAAAAAATCTGCTTCAGTTATTATTGTGCCGAGACGGAATATGATAAATGTAAAACCTTTATAAATATTGATTATAATTCCAAACACTCTGATTTAATCACACTAGAAACTACTGGAGAATGTGTTTATCTGAGATCATGTGTTACTATCAGAGAGATGATCTTACCTCAGTTTCTCCAGTTTACAGTGATTATTCTCCAGTACAGCAGAGAGCAGCTTCATTGTTGAATCTCCTACTGTATTTCCAGACAGAGCCAGATCTCTCAGGTGTGAGGGGTTTGATCTCAGAGCTGAAGTCAGATCAGCAAAACCTTCATCTGTGATTCTACAACTCCACAACCTGTAGAGAACAATGACACACTCTTCAGTCTCAGTTCATAACACACTGATCAGATTAGATTACCTTATTTAAAGTGTGTATTTTCATGCATTTTTTATTTGCCTGTTCATAAATGTGTATGTTTAAAAACCCATGTACTGTCACATGTTAACAGTATAACAGCTAAGACAGTTACAGAAAATAATAAAATGATATCATCAATCATAAAAAAAAAAAAAAAAAAAAGTAAATATGAATAAAATCAATGTTCCCTTCAATTGCCATTTTTGACATTCTTTTCACTCTGTCTACACCTTAGTCTTTCCTGATAATTACAGTATTTTTGTTCATACATTATCTGAACACGTGTGTTTCGTTCCGCGGTTGTTTATTTGTAATATATATGGACATCTGTAAAAATAAATTTGCATGGCACCTCAGTGATAAAACTCATGGATTCGGATGGTGATTTATTCACAGTGGAGGATTGAGTTCTGTGAACCTACGAACCCGGGAACGCGCTGCTCATGTGGCCAATCACATGATTGTCTTCTGTATTTACAAATTTATTCTTATTATTGTGTAAAATGTATTTAAAAATACTTATGTAAAATGTATTCTTATTATTCCAAGCATATTTTATAATATATAATCCTATTTATTATTTGATTATTTAAATCTCCTTTTTAAAAATAGGAAAATAGACATGCTATAGTTGTATATAATTATAGGTCATATAGTTATGTATATAACTGTATATAATACACATTTTAAAATTGTATTGCATACCTGCTGCTGCCATAATAAAGACCTATTTCGAATGTTTACGTGCTTTTCTTCTCTTTCTGCTTTCACTCGCTGTGGTGGAGCAGTTATGAAGTATTGTTCTTTCAAATACTTTCCAGCATTTCAGAAATAAATATGTATGCAAATTACACCGAAGTACAACACCGTACGGTGTTCAGGAGTGCTCAAAAAGGGTTTAAACACTGAATTTTGAATTGATTTCTTCTCGTAAACTCTGAGATGTGGTTTCGGACGGCAATTAAATTACCACACGACCTTGGTGTTTGTCAAAAAACAGTAGGTAATTCAGCCGGGGATTTTCACGCGGGTGGTGAGAGAAAAACACCGACATCCTGGATTCGAATGGAAATAAATCACCAACTAACGTTACCCCTGTAATGTTGAAAATCACTTACGTCCCCCTGAGAAACAATTACCGTCCGAATAAGGATGATGTACGCTGGTATGTGCTTTTTGTGTTTCCCTCTTTTTGTGTGTTATCTGCTGCTCTACCAGGTGCAGAAGAGAGAGAAAGGTGATCACTCGCACCTGCTGCTCGTTAATGTGGAGAAGCTGCAAACTCAAAACAAGCTGGAAGAAATTTTCACAAAGCTTGTCTTCCAGAGTGATGTGCCTCTTGTCTGTCTCGTGTTGTTGCAGAAGTTGATCATATGTAAAACTTATTGTAGCCAAAAGAACTTAAGTTGATTACTACTGTTACTGTCACAACTACATGGTTGTGTTTGCTGGAAGCTGTAGGAAGGTGGGTGCCAGTTCTATTTCTGTAATATTTTTTCTCCTGTTTTGGCTAGCTAGGGAGTAAGCGTACATTTCTGTTGTTTCTTTTGCTAGTTTAAGCAGTTTTATTTCCTTTTTTAAGTCAGAGTGTACTTTTGTTTGTTATTTTGTTTTTTAACCCCCCTCCCGAAGCCTATTTTGCTTCCTCCTTTGTCACTTTGTGATTTCTACTTAAATAATTTGAACTTGAATTTAATGTGTGTGTCGTGTGGGGCAGGGGACCAGCTCATTCATTTACCCCAAACATTTTATTTCCAATTTCACTGTTACTCCTTCACCCTGGACAAACGTTACATCTGGGATGTATCACTTACAGTTTTTATTTAATTTAGCTTTACTTTGCTGTGTGTTTGCCTAAATAAATACAACCTAACACTCAAGAGTTAAAGGATAGAAGAAATGTTCACACTGGGACTCCCAATGGGCAACATGTGATAAAACATGAACATGAATAAAAGCAGCTTCAGTTATTATTGTGCTGAGACTGAATATGATTCATGTAAAACCTTTATAAATATTATCCCAAACGCTCTGATTTAATCACACTAGAAACTACTGGAGAATGTTTATCTGAGATCATGTGTGACTATTAGAGAGATGCTCTTACCCCAGTTTCTCCAGTTTACAGTGATTATTCTCCAGTACAACAGAGAGCAGCTTCATTGTTGAATCTCCTAGTTTATGCTTAGTCAGATCCAGATCTCTCAGGTGTGAGGGGTTTGATCTCAGAGCTGAAGTCAGAGCAGCAAAACCTTCATCTGTGATTCTACAATAACTCAACCTGTAGAGAACAATGACACACTCTTCAGTCTCCGTTCATAACACACTGATCAGATTAGACATTACCTTTTATTTAAATTTTTTTTTTTGCATATTTTCCTGTTTATAAATGTTTGTTTAAACACCCATGTACTGTAATGTCATGTGTTAACAGTATAACAAGTAAGAAGGACACAGAAAATACTAAAATAATACATATGTGAGTAAAATCAAGTTTCCCTTCAATTATCAGGTATGAGTTATTGTATTTGCTTTGTCTGCACTTTATAATCTCTTCCCCATTAGTAATCATATATATATTAGTTCATGCATTATTTGATTGTCTTTTTTTGCACTCTTGATGTATTAAGATTTTACCACTTGACTGCTGTGCTTTTTCTGCATTATGGCTGAATTATTGAATTTATTTCACAAATTCTCAAAACTTTGCTTTGTTACAGTCACACCAGTTCGTGTGTGTGTGTGTGTGTGTGTGGGTGTATTTCACACTCTTGATGTTCTAGAATTTCACCCCTTCACTGCTGTGCATTTTTTCTGCATTGTGGCTGATTAGTAGATTGTTCCCCACAAAAATTGGTCCGTATTTTCACATTTATTCATATTTCCCCTTCATTTCCTATGTTAGTTATTTTTGACCACGAAAAATCATAGTTCCATTCCATTGATGAATTTTTAAAAATTTAAATTCTAAACATTTAACGTCAAGCCTAATCCAACGCACAAAAGCTAAATTTTGCATACGTACAAAAGTTTTCAGATTTATAAAACAATGCGTACGCCAGAACCTGCGCAAAGTTCCCTTTGTAATACCCAGTCAGTGGAAGATTGTGCGTACATGAATCTCCTCCCCGAAATGGCCATATATGGAGCTTACAACGCCTAGTTTTACTACGCATAACGTCATATGAATGTCATTTCCATGCATATTCCATCTACGTGACACCATGTTTAACGCAGTTAAGGGTACACTATACATCAGAAAAATGAGATTCGGACTATAAATGCTTTTTGAGACATTAAATTGCTATTCAGTGTCCTTTAAAAAAACATGTCAGAGAAAGTGTTCAGAGTGTTCATTATTTTCCACTAGCCAAATAGTATTTTAAATTGTTTTAAACAAATCAAATTTATGCAATTTTGCATATAAGGTAAACACATATTTTTGAATTGTATATTTTAATATAAAGATACAGGCCTTATTTTTATTTATCTTATTTATTTGCAGTGTAAATGTGGGAGACCAGGGGCAATTGTAACACACACACGATTCCTCCAATCAGAATCAAGCTACAGTGATGACACTTAATCAGCAAATGCTCAGTAAGATTATCTCTCTGCCTGTGGAAAAGCACAATCATTTCACCTCAGCAGAATTTTTTTTTAACAAAATACTGATTTTGTGGCATGAAAGTTGATTTATGGATGTACAGTATTTTTCTTCTGCTGTCTAACGTTTAGATGACTGCAAATTTAAACTACATGCATTTTATCTCTAGGTTATTGATAGAATATTAACATGAACAACATATGCTAATATAGGTGTGGCTAGCTAGTGTATGAGAATTTATCATGGCTGCAACATCAGGGGCAATTGTAACACTGTGTTACACTTGCCCCCTAGCCACAGGGCCCAGTGTAACCACCTTGTTTTTCTGTGTTGACAGCTACTTTTCTGTTAGAAAATAAACCTATTTAAAATGTAAAACTACATTTAAAAAAAGGAATAGTGTTGCTTTTAAATCTTTTAAAAATAAAATGAATATTATCTCCACCCGATCTCATTGAGCTCTTCTGTTAATGTTTATCTTGTACCATTTTCAGACTGTTCTTGACTCATCAACTGATTAATGTATTTGAGTAAAATATTTATTTAAATTAAAATCTAGTTACCTAGTAGTATCTGTAGTAACATTATTAGATACTACAGCAGTAAAGTTTCTACTTTGTTGGTTTTTATTTGAGATAGTCGTTTAACATGACTTATTTTTCAGTGTTACAACTGCCCCCACTAAGGGGGAAATTGTAACACTCTGACTTCTTGCATTTCATTTAATATTATAGTCTTGTCCTTATTAGTGAAAATATCTCAGTTGCATTGTTAATTAGTGCACCTATATCTGTTTCTTTTATCAAAAGATGACTAGTGTATTTCAAAGTAGTCTGTGAGTTATGAAGGAAAATGTAAAACATGTTAAAATTGCCCCGGTCTCTCCTAACTGTCTGACTCACCGCGTCAATAACAAAACATTTTGAAAATAAAACGTGCATATCTTAGTTTCCTTCAAATTCTATTGTTTAAATACAATGGTGTTTGTCACAATATTGGGAAGAGCATGAAAGGGGGTTATCATTAGGCTTCTGTCTGTCTGTGTGTGACACCTGCGTGCAGAGGTTCTACAGTACTGTCATCGGACCTGTTCAAATAAACCAATGGACTGTTCGATCAACAAGCGCGTCCTTATGTCTGTCACTACTGTCTATGTTCCAAAGCCATCAGACGAAGTCAAGTTCACATCAATAATCATTATTCACGCAAAAATATTTTCTCAGAACATTAGTTTTGCTATTTAGAAAACAATTTAAAGCGGAACTGTCATGCGCCAAGCAATCCTCGCTGTGATTAAAACACAGCATACCAAAGGAAAATTGTTCGAAAGCAGCATATCTATTACAAATTGTTTAAATTCATATAAAAAATGTTGTAATTTCAGGATAATGATTTCATGAAATTTCAGTGCTTAACTTCATTTGAGAGCGCCATATTTCATCTAAATATGTCAAATGTAAAAGACTTTAAAATCATTCTGTTTTTATTTCGCTCACTCCAGTAAAAGAGTGCGTACGCATGGTCTAGACTAGTGTCCGTACGATGCGCACATTTACGCCTAGTTTATTTTTTATAAATCCCGATATTTGCGTGAAAAATAGCTGAAACAATATGATTAATGTAAAACCTTTATAAATGTTGCTTATAATCCCAAACAGTCTGATTTAATCACACTAGAAACTACTGGAGAATGTTTATCTGAGATCATGTGTGACTATTAGGGAGATGAACTTACCCCAGTTTCTCCAGTTTACAGTGATTATTCTCCAGTACAGCAGAGAGCAGCTTCATTGTTGAATCTCCTAGTTTATTCCAGGACAGATCCAGATCTCTCAGGTGTGAGGGGTTTAATCCCAGAGCTGAAGTCAGAGCAGCAAAACCTTTATCTGTGATACTACAACTCCACAACCTGTAGAGAACAATGACACACTCTTCAGTCTCAGTTCATAACACACTGATCAGATTAGGGATTACCTTATTTAAATTTTTTTTTTTTTTTTTTTTTTTGCATATTTTCCTGTTTATAAATGTGTGTTTGTTTAAACATCGTAGCGATATCAGTTAAAGGGTTAACAGTATAACCGGTAAGAAGGACACAGAAAATACTAAAAAATACAAATGTGAGTAAAATCAAGTTCCCCTTCAATTATCAGGTATGAGTTATTGTATTTGCTTTGTCTGCACTTTATAATCTCTTCCCCATTAGTAATCATATATATTAGTTCATGCATTATTTGATCTTTGTGCGTGTCCTTTTTTTGCACTCTTGATGTATTAAGGTTTTACCACTTGACTGCTGTGCTTTTTCTGCAATATGGCTGAATTATTGAATTTTTTACAAATTCTTTAAATTTGCTTTGTTACAGTCACACCAGTTCGTGTGTGTGTGTGTGGGGGGGTGTGGGTGTATTTCACACTCTTGATGTTCTAGAATTTCACCCCTTCACTGCTGTGCATTTTTCTGCATTGTGGCTGATTAGTAGATTGTTCCCCACAAAAATTGGTCCGTATTTTCACATTATTCATATTTCCCCTTCATTTCCTATGTTAGTTATTTTTGACCATGAAAATCAGTTTCATTCCATTCTGATGGATTCTTAATTTAAATTCTAAACATTTAACCTTAAGCCTAACCCTACACACAAAAGTTAGATTTTGCGTATGTACAAAAGTTTTCCGATTTATAAAACAATGCGTACGCCAGAACCTTCGCAAAATTCCCTTTGTAATACCCAGTCAGTGGAAGATTGTGCGTACATGAATCTCCTCCCCGAAATAGCCATATATGGAGCTTACAACGCCTAGTTTTACTATGCATAACGTCATATGAATGTCATTTTCATGCATATTCCATCTACGTGACGCCATGTTTAACGCAGTTAAGGGTACACTATACATTAGAAAAATATGAGATGCGGACTATAAATGCTTTTTGAGACATCAAATTGCTATTCAGTGTCCTTAAATACATGTCAGAGAAAGTGTTCAGAGTGTTCATTATTTTTCACTAGCCAAATAGTATTTTAAATTGTTTTAAACAAATCAAATTTATGCAATTTTGCATATAAGGTAAACACATATTTTTGAATTGTATATATTTTAATGTAAAGATACAGGCCTTATTTTTATTTATTTGCAGTGTAAATGTGGGAGACCAGGGGCAATTGTAACACACACACGATTCCTCCAATCAGAATCAAGCTACAGTGATGACACTTAATCAGCAAATGCTCAGTAAGATTATCTCTCTGTCTGTGGAAAAGAAGCACAATCATTTCACCTCAGCAGAATTTTTTTTTTTTTTTTTTAACAAAATACTGATTTTGTGGCATGAAAGTTGATTTATGGATGTACAGTATTTTTCTTCTGCTGTCTAACGTTTAGATGACTGCAAATTTAAACTACATTTTATCTCTAGGTTATTGATAGAAAATTAACATGAACAACATATGCTAATATAGGTGTGGCTAGCTAGTGTATGAGAATTTATCATGGCTGCAACATCAGGGGCAATTGTAACACTGTGTTACACTTGCCCCCTAGCCACAGGGCCCAGTGTAAGCACCTTGTTTTTCTGCGTTGACAGCTACTTTTCTGTTAGAAAATAAACCTATTTAAAATGTAAAACTACATTTAAAAAAAGGAATAGTGTTGCTTTTAAATCTTTTAAAAATAAAATGAATATTATCTCCACACGATCTCATTGAGCTCTTCTGTTAATGTTTATCTTGTACCATTTTCAGACTGTTCTTGACTCATCAACTGATTAATGTATTTGAGTAAAATATTTATTTAAATAATTAAAATCTAATTACCTAGTAGTATCTGTAGTAATATTATTAGATACTACAGCAGTAAAGTTTCTACTTTGTAGGTTTTTATTTGAGATACAGTGGTTTCACATGACTTATTTTTCAGTGTTACAATTGCCCCCAAACACTGTTACAACTGCCCCCACTAAGGGGGAAATTGTAACACTGACTTCTTGAATTTCATTTAATATTATAGTCTTGTCCTTTATTAGTGAAAATATATCAGTTGCATTATTAATTAGTGCACCTATATCTGTTTCTTTTATCAAAAGATGACTAGTGTATTTCAAAGTAGTCTGTGAGTTATGAAGGAAAATGTAAAACATGTTAAAATTGCCCCGGTCTCTCCTAACTGTCTGACTCACCGCGTCAATAACGAAACATTTTGAAAATAAAACGTGCATATCTTACAGTTTCCTTCAAATTCTATCGTTTAAATACAATGGTGTTTGTCACAATATTGGGAAGAGCATGAAAGGGGGTTATCATTAGGCTTCTGTCTGTCTGTGTGTGACACCTGCGTGCAGAGGTTCTACAGTACTGTCATCGGACCTGTTCAAATAAACCAATGGACTGTTCGATCAACAAGCGCGTCCTTATGTCTGTCACTACTGTCTATGTTCCAAAGCCATCAGACGAAGTCAAGTTCACATCAATAATCATTATTCACGCAAAAATATTTTCTCAGAACATTAGTTTTGCTATTTGGAAAACAATTTAAAGTGGAATTGTCACACGCCAAGCAATCCTCGCTGTGATTAAAACACAGAATACCAAAGGAAAATTGTTCGAAAGCAGCATATCTATTACAAATATTTCATTTAAATTCATATATAAAATGTTGTAATTTCTGGATAATGATTTCATGAAATTTCAGTGCTTAACTTCATTTGAGAGCGCCATATTTTATCTAAATGTCAAATGTAAAACAGACTTTAAAATCATTGTTTTTGTTGTTTCGCTCACTCCAGTAAAAGAGTGCGTACGCATGGTCTAGACTAGTGTCCGTACGATGCGCACATTTACGCCTAGTTTATTTTTTTATAAATCCCGATATGTGCGTGAAAAATAGCTGAAACCATATGATTAATGTAAAACCTTTATATATGTTGCTTATAATCCCAAACACACTGATTTAATCACACTAGAAACTACTGGAGAATGTGTTTATCTGAGATCATGTGTGACTATTAGAGAGATGATCTTACCTCAGTTTCTCCAGTTTACAGTGATTATTCTCCAGTACAGCAGAGAGCAGCTTCATTGTTGAATCTCCTAGTTTATTTCCAGTCAGATCCAGATCTCTCAGGTGTGAGGGGTTTGATCTCAGAGCTGAAGTCAGAGCAGCAAAACCTTCATCTGTGATACCACAATAATTCAACCTGTAGAGAACAATGACGCACTCTTCAGTCTCAGTTCATAACACACTGATCAGATTAGGGATTGCCTGATTTGATTTTTATTTTTTTTTTTTTGCATATTTTCCTGTTTATAAATGTTTAAACACCCATGTACTGTAATGTCATGTGTTAACAGTATAACAGGTAAGAAGGACACAGAAAATGCTAAAATAATGCAAATGTGAGTAAAATAAAGTTTTCCTTCAATTATCAGGTCTGAGTTATTGTATTTGCTTTGTCTGCACTTTATAATCTCTTCCCCATTAGTAATCATATATATTAGTTCATGCATTATTTGATCTTTGTGCGTGTCTTTTTTTTTTTGCACTCTTGACTGCTGTGCTTTTTCTGCATTATGGCTGAATTATTGAATTTTTCACATTCTCAACTTTGCTTTGTTAGTCACACCAGTTCGTGTGTGTGTGTGTGGGGGGGTGTATTTCACACTCTTGATGTTCTAGAATTTCACCCCTTCACTGCTGTGCATTTTTCTGCATTGTTGCTGATTAGTAGATTGTTCCCCACAAAAATTGGTCTGTATTTTCACATTTATTCATATTTCCCCTTCATTTCCTATGTTAGTTATTTTTTTTTGACCACGAAAAATCATAGTTCCATTCCATTCTGATGAATTTTTAAAAATTTAAATTCTAAACATTTAACGTTAAGCGTAATCCAACGCACAAAAGCTAAATTTTGCATACGTACAAAAGTTTTCAGATTTATAAAACAATGCGTACGCCAGAACCTGCGCACAATTCCCTTTGTAATACCCAGTCAGTGGAAGATTGTGCATACATGAATCTCCTCATCGAAATGGCCATATATGGAGCTTACAACGCCTAGTTTTACTATGCATAACGTCATATGCATGTCATTTCCATGCATATTCCATCTACGTGACACCATGTTTAACGCAGTTAAGGGTACACTATACATTAGAAAAATGAGATGCGGACTATAAATGCTTTTTGAGACATTAAATTGCTATTCAGTGTCCTTTAAAAAAACATGTCAGAGAAAGTGTTCAGAGTGTTCATTTTCCACTAGCCAAATAGTATTTTAAATTGTTTTAAACAAATCAAATTTATGCAATTTTGCACATAAGGTAAACATATATTTTTGAATTGTGTATATATTTTAATCTAAAGAGACAGGCCTTATTTTTATTTATTTGCAGTGTAAATGTGGGAGACCAGGGGCAACTGTAACACACACACACACACACGATTCCTCCAATCAGAATCAAGCTACAGTGATGACACTTAATCAGCAAATGCTCAGTAAGATTATCTCTCTGCCTGTGGAAAAGCACAATCATTTCACCTCAGCAGAATTTTTTTTTTTTTTAACAAAATACTGATTTTGTGGCATGAAAGTTGATTTATGGATGTACAGTATTTTTCTTCTGCTGTCTAACGTTTAGATGACTGCAAATTTAAACTACATACATTTTATCTCTAGGTTATTGATAGAATATTAACATGAACAACATATGCTAATATAGGTGTGGCTAGCTAGTGTATGAGAATTTATCATGGCTGCAACATCAGGGGCAATTGTAACACTGTGTTACACTTGCCCCCTAGCCACAGGGCCCAGTGTAAGCACCTTGTTTTTCTGCGTTGACAGCTACTTTTCTGTTAGAAAATAAACCTATTTAAAATGTAAAACTACATTTAAAAAAGGAATAGTGTTGCTTTTAAATCTTTTTAAAAATAAAATGAATATTATCTCCACACGATCTCATTGAGCTCTTGTTAATGTTTATCTTGTACCATTTTCAGACTGTTCTTGACTCATCAACTGATTAATATATTTGAGTAAAATATTTATTTAAATAATTAAAATCTAATTACCTAGTAGTATCTGTAGTAATATTATTAGATACTACAGCAGTAAAGTTTCTACTTTGTAGGTTTTTATTTGAGATACAGTGGTTTCACATGACTTATTTTTCAGTGTTACAATTGCCCCCAAACACTGTTACAACTGCCCCCACTAAGGGGGAAATTGTAACACTCTGACTTCTTGCATTTCATTTAATATTATAGTCTTGTCCTTATTAGTGAAAATATCAGTTGCATTATTAATTAGTGCACCTATATCTGTTTCTTTTATCAAAAGATGACTAGTGTATTTCAAAGTAGTCTGTGAGTTATGAAGGAAAATGTAAAACATGTTAAAATTTGCCCCGGTCTCTCCTAACTGTCTGACTCACCGCGTCAATAACAAAACATTTTGAAAATAAAACGTGCATATCTTAGTTTCCTTCAAATTCTATTGTTTAAATACAATGGTGTTTGTCACAATATTGGGAAGAGCATGAAAGGGGGTTATCATTAGGCTTCTGTCTGTCTGTGTGTGACACCTGCGTGCAGAGGTTCTACAGTACTGTCATCGAACCTGTTCAAATAAACCAATGGACTGTTCGATCAACAAGCGCGTCCTTATGTCTGTCACTACTGTCTATGTTCCAAAGCCATCAGACGAAGTCAAGTTCACATCAATAATCATTATTCACGCAAAAATATTTTCTCAGAACATTAGTTTTGCTATTTGGAAAACAATTTAAAGTGGAATTGTCACACGCCAAGCAATCCTCGCTGTGATTAAAACACAGCATACCAAAGGAAAATTGTTCGAAAGCAGCATATCTATTACAAATTTCGTTTAAATTCATATAAAAAATGTTGTAATTTCAGGATAATGATTTCATGAAATTTCAGTGCTTAACTTCATTAGAGAGCGCCATATTTCATCTAAATATGTCAAATGTAAAAGACTTTTAAAATCATTCTGTTTTTATTTCGCTCACTCCAGTAAAAGAGTGCGTACGCATGGTCTAGACTAGTGTCCGTACGATGCGCACATTTACGCCTAGTTTATTTTTTATAAATCCCGATATTTGCGTGAAAAATAGCTGAAACAATATGATTAATGTAAAACCTTTATAAATGTTGCTTATCCCAAACACTGATTTAATCACACTAGAAACTACAACCTCAAATCAGAAAAAGTTGGGACAGTATGGAAAACGCAAATAAAAAAAGTAGTGATTTCTAAATTTACTTTGACTTGTATTTCATTGCAGACAATATGAACACAAAATATTTCATGTTTTGTTTGGTCAACTTCATGTCATTTGTAAATATACATCCTTTCCTGTCATTTAGACCTGCAACACATTCCAAAAAAAGTTGGGACAGTAAAGCATTTACCACTTTGTAATGTTGTGAAAAGGAATGGCAACACTTAAAAGACGTTTAGGGACTGAAGACACCAAGTGATGAAGTGTTTCAGGTGTAATTTTGTCCCATTCTTCCTGCAAACAAGTCTTAAGGTGGGCAACAGTACGGGGTCTTCGTTGTCGCATTTTGCGCTTCAAAATGCGCCACACATTCTCTATTGGAGACAGGTCAGGACTGCAGGCAGGCCAGTCAAGTACCCGTACCCTCTTCCTCCACAGCCAGGACTTTGTAATGTGTGCAGAATGTGGTTTTGCATTGTCTTGTTGAAATGCATGGACGTCCCTGGAAAAGATGTCTTCTTGAAGGCAACATATTGTGCTCCAAAATCTCTATGTACTTTTCAGCATTAATGGTGCCATCACAGAAGTGCAAGTTACCTTTGCCAAGGGCACTGACACAACCCCATACCATGACAGACCCTGGCTTTTGTGACTTGTTGCTGGTAACAGTCTGGATGATCCTTTGCTTCTTTGGTCCGGAGCACACGGCGTCCATTCCTCCCAAAAAACCTGAAATACTGATTCATCTGACCACAGTACACGTTTCCACTGTGTGATGGTCCATCCCAGATGCCTCCGAGCCCAGAGAAGTCGACGGCGCTTCTGGACACTGTTAACATAGGGCTTCCTTTTGGCACAGTACAGTTTTAACTGGCATTTGTGGATGTAACTACGTATTGTGGTACTTGACGAAGGTTTGCCAAAGGAGTCCTGAACCCATGTGGTGATATCGCTTATAGATGAATGACGATTCTTGATGCAGTGTCGCCTGAGGGATCGGAGATCACGGTTGTTCAGCTTAGGCTTGCACCCTTGTCCTTTACACACTGAAATTCCTCCAGATTCCTTGAATCTTTTAATTATGTTATGCACTGTTGAAGGTGAAATATCCAAATCTCTTCCTATCTTTCTTTGAGGAACATTGTTTTTAAACATTTCAATAATTTTCTCATGTATTTGTTGGCAAACTGGCGATCCTCGGCCCATCTTTGCTCCTAAAGGACTAGACCTTTCTTGGATGCTGCTTTTGTACCAAATCATAATAACAATCATCTGTTGATATCACCTGTTTCAAATCACATCATTATTTAACCAATTTACCTCATTACTAGCCCTAAATTGCTCCTGTCCCAACTTTTTTTGGAATGTGTTGCAGGTCTAAATGACAGGAAAGGATGTATATTTACAAATGACATGAAGTTGACCAGACAAAACATGAAATATTTTGTGTTCATATTGTCTGCAATGAAATACAAGTCAAAGTAAATTTAGAAATCACTACTTTTATTTATTTATTTTTTTTTATTTGCGTTTTCCATACTGTCCCAACTTTTTCTGATTTGGGGTTGTACTGGAGAATGTTTATCTGAGATGATCTTACCCCAGTTTCTCTAGTTTACAGTGATTTATTCTCCAGTACAACAGAGAGCAGCTTCATTAATAACAGACAGACATTAATAAAATTTATAAATACAGGAATAAAAATAAATAAAAAATAAAATCAGATTTTTCCCTTCAATTACCAGTTATCTTTTTGGCATTTTCTGCACTTTATAATCTTTTTATAATTAATTATTATTAATTTTTTCATGAATTATTTGACCGCTTAGTCCCCCCCCCCCCATTTTATTTAGCTTTACTTGCTGTGTGTTTAAGTAAATCTGACTTATCACTCATGAGTTAAAATGTCCCCACTAGGATAGTAATACCTGAAATTTTTGATCTTGTGGGGATATTTTTGGTCTCCATGACAAAAACAATTTGTAAATCATTCTAAATTATGTATTTTTTTTTTTTTTTTTTAAAATATATATATATATATATATATGTATGTATATATGTGTGTATGTGTATATATATGTGTATGTGTATGTATATGTAAAAATGCATAATGTTTTCTGTGAGGTTTATGTTTAGATGTAGGGTTAGGGGATAGAATATAGATTTTGTACAGTTTAAAAATCTGTACATTTATGGAAAGACCCCAAAACACATGGAAACCGTGTGTGTATTTTAAACAAAGTCACTGCAGAAGTTGAACGTGATGAACTGTAAAATAAATACAGAATATTCTACCTCATTTTCTCTAGTTTACAGTGATTATTCTCCAGTACAGCAGAGAGCAGCTTCATTGTTGAGTCTCCTAGTTTATTTCCAGACAGATCCAGATCTCTCAGGTGTGAGGGGTTTGATCTCAGAGCTGAAGTCAGAGCAGCCCAACCTTGATCTGTGAAACTGATAAGAGTCAAAAACAAAGTGTGAAATGACATGAATACTGGAAGACAAATGCAAATTCATCAAACACAGAAAATTGTGTAAATCAAGTCATGTAATCCATGTTAAAAAAAAAAAAAAATTACTATTACCTTTGAAATGTATGTTTCCAATGTTTATGATTGTTTAAAAATCTAACGAGAAGGTGTTAATTTGTATTGTTTCAAATAGATATGTGATTAATTAGTCAAATGTAGAGGGTTTGCCTGGCTGAACCCTACGGAAGTGTTGTGTGTTTTTTTTTTTTTTTTTTTTTTTTTTTTTTTTTTTTTTTTTTTTTTTGTAAAAATGCAGAATGTTTTCTGTTAGGGTTAGATTTATAGTAAGTTCCTGTAGAAGATGAATGTGGTGAGCTGTAAGAACATTCTTCATTTCTGAATTCTGACTGTGTTGAGGCTGAGCCTTTTTAAAGTGAAGAGATTTAAATGTTCATTGTGCTGTGAAAGTGTTTTTCAGTTTTGACTATCAATCCTGCAGTATCATGTTTAATCATTTCCAGCTCAATCAGCTGAACTGACAGCAGCAGAAAGAGACTGAACACTTTAAATTGTTTCATCTGTGAGTATCTCATATAATCTTACTTCACTATCAGTTTACAATGAGGATCAAGCAGTACAGCAGAGAGCAGCTTCATTGTTGAATCTCCTAGTTTATTTCCAGTCAGATCCAGATCTCTCAGGTGTGAGGGGTTTGATCTCAGAGCTGAAGTCAGAGCAGCAAAACCTTCATCTGTGATACTACAACTCCTCAACCTGCAGAGAACAATGACACACTCTTCAGTCTCAGTTCATAACACACTGATCAGATTAGACATTACCTTATTTAAAAGTGTGCACCTACTGTACATAACCATATTTTGGGGACAACTTTTTACCCAGAAGTCAGCTAAATCTGACAATTTTAGGGGCATCCTGATTAGTTAAAATGGTATAAAGGTTAAAATGATTTAGCTGTTACTGTAAAAATGCAAAATGTTTTCTGTTAGGGTTAGGTTATAGCAAAGATTATATAATACCCAAGACGTGTCACTCGTATTCACCTTATTCTTCAATGTGGAAGTAAGCCTATGGGCAAGACTTCCAGTTCATTAGCCACCATAGGGAAATAACGAGAAGAATAACAATGTGCAGTAAACGGTAAAACTGTTTGCACTACAAACCGGTGTGTTCATAATTAAGATAATACAATAATAAGGTAAGACACACCAATTTGCAATATCAAGGTGCAAACAACCTGTTTTGTACAGCTAAAAATAGCTGGACGCAGATGACACTGGAAGCAAGACCCATAAAAATTACAAATGGCCGCACCCACTCTTACAGGAAGAATAAGGTGGATAGTTTTGAATGGGGAAAAATGCAACGCTCTATGGCCGCTCTATCGAAGGAAGCCCTGCCTTCTGAATAAAAGAGCCAATCGCTCATCGGATAAATTCAGCGTATCATGGCAGCTGCTATTAGAAGTCCCGGTTGCTATAGAAACAGTCAGCGCTCGGAGACGTGCGCTTAGGACTGCGCATGCACACTGGCTGGTCTAGCCTGAATAATAAGCTAATTTTAACGCTATTTGAGTGAAAGAAACAACATTTATGATAGTTGTTGTCAGATTTCATTGGTGATTTCAAATATGAAATTTAATCGTAAGCTTGGTGAGTTTTGGAGAATTTGATGTTTCCCCATTCAAAGAGATAGGAGCTGCACTTGCATGCCCGAGAGGCATTTCAAAGATGGTCGCTGAGTGAAATGACTTGCCTTAAAGGGACTTTGGTTATAGTCAGGGGTTAAATTGGATTTGTTATATGGGGAGGCCCTGACATAATCTTGTAAACTCAGTCTAGAGGCTGACCTCATTTATTATGTGCTACAAAGGCAATGTGGCGGAATCAGTGCTTGAATTAGTAAGAATGAGAGAGCCTATATTTTTGAAAATGAGGAAAGTCCACTGAAGAGTTACTAGCGTGAGCCTATGTGCCGGCGTTTAGCCCCATACGGCTCCGGTCCAGTTCAACCCCTGGGTATATTTATATCTAGCTGTATATGAAAGCAATAAAAATCTACAGAATGTTTTCATTTTGATAGCAAATTAAACGTGTGTGTATTTTAAACAGAAATAGTCACTGCAAAAGATGAACGTGACGAGATTATTCTTCATTTCTCATACTACGTACTGTTGAAGTTTAGTCTGTTTAAAGTGAAGAGATTTACCCCAGTGTCTCCAGTTTACAGTGATTATTCTCCAGTACAGCAGAGAGCAGCTTCATTGTTGAGTCTCCTAGTTTATTTCCAGTCAGATCCAGATCTCTCAGGTGTGAGGGGTTTGATCTCAGAGCTGAAGTCAGAGCAGCCCAACCTTGATCTGTGAAACTGATAAGCGTCAAAAACAAAAAGTTAAATCAAAGTGTGAAATGACATGAATACTGGAAGACAAATGCAAATTCATCAAATACAGAAAATGTTGGAAATCAAGTCATGTAATCCATGTTAAAAAAAGATAATTACTATTACCTTTGAAATGTATGTTTCCAATGTTTGTGATTGTTTAAAAATCTAACGAGAAGGTGTTAATAATTTGTATTGTTTCAAATAGATCTGTGATTATGAAGGCGTTTTGTTACGATCCTTGGCATCGTTGTTTTTGTGTGTTTTGCTTTGTGTACGTAAGTGTGTATGTGTGCAGGGATTGGCTCTTCATCAAGGAACATGACTGGTGGATCCTGAGGCGGGTAGCTTTAAAAGGGCGGCGCTATCAAAACATGGAGGGCTCACTTTGGTGTTTGCTGTTGTGGCGTGAAGAGCTCCGGATTCCGCCTCCGTCAACAGATCACCAACGGCTTAGTGGTTATTGTTTGTGGTTGTTTCAATTTGTGATTTATTTTGTTTATACTAAGAAAATTCTCTGGAGTGTAAGAGAGGTCTGCTATTTATTTTGATCTGATTATGTGATGTGTTTTTGTTTAGGGAGTTAGGGAAGATCATTTGTATTTTCTTTTCTTTGTACTTAGGTTATTTATATATCTTTATTTTATTTAGTTCTTTTTGTTTGTGATTTTGGCCTTGGGCCTCTCTGAAGCTAATGCTCCTTATATTCCTT
Source organism: Spinibarbus caldwelli (assembly GCA_039654775.1). Taxonomy (NCBI): domain Eukaryota; kingdom Metazoa; phylum Chordata; class Actinopteri; order Cypriniformes; family Cyprinidae; genus Spinibarbus; species Spinibarbus caldwelli. The sequence goes on from CM077248.1 coordinate 12,490,038, forward strand.
ATATTGTTCTTTAATAAATTGTGTTTTGGTGATCTGTTGCCTGTGGCTGGAATCCCGTTAACATCATCCGTTCGCGTCTCATCCTATTAAAATGGGTCGTAACAAATGGGGGCTCGTCCTATGGTATGTATATTCCTTCTCGTTTGGCTTGTAATTAATGAATTTGATTGGCAGTTTCGTTTTGTGTATCGGGGAGAGGAATATAAAATGGTATTGAGGTATTTCGACAGAAACCTAAAATTTCATAAGGTTTCTGTCGTAAAAACGATCTTTATGTGATCGCTGATTTTTATGACATTTCTATCACAAAAACAGCTCGTAAAAAAAGTGCGTGAGATGATAGAAGTGGCGTTAGTACAGCAAGGTGTGTTATCAGCAGTTCAACCTCTTGAGAGTGATGATGTGAATGTAGGTGAGGGCGCGAGTGGTGGAGAACAGGGCTCACTTTGTGGGTTGGGTACGGCAGATTTAAAACTGGCTAAAACAACTTGACTTGGAAATTAAGCGTCAAGAGCATACAACACAGGTGCTACGCTTTAGGCAACGTGAATTAGAGACGCAGGTTGGTCAGCGGCCGCCTAGTGATTCTAGACCCGCACCTGCTCTTGTTCAAGCTAGTCAGGATTTGCATCAGACTGATAATTCTTTGCTGCCTATGTCTCCTGCCAGTCCGTCCGATTTTGATGTGTGCAAGCAGATTAATCTAGTGCCACCTTTCCGCGAGCCCAAGGTGGATTCGTATTTCGGCACTTTTGAGCACATTGCCATGGTTTTGAGATGGCCAAAAGAAGTGTGGCCTCTTTTGTTGCAATGTCGTTTGATTGGTAAGGCTCAGGAAGTCTGTTCTGCCTTGTCTATTAATGATAGTTTAGATTATGAAAAAGTGAAGTCCGCTATGTTGAGAGCGTATGAGCTTGTCCCCGAAGCTTATCGCCAGAAGTTTCGCTCACATGCGAAATCTGCCAATCAAACATTCGTTGAGTATGCTCGTGAAAAGTGTCTTCTCTTTGATAAGTGGTGCCAATTGAGTAAAACGGTTAATTTTGAGCAGCTTCGTGAACTCGTTTTAATTGAGGATTTTAAGAATTCGTTGCCAGATAAAATAGTAAAAAAATACTTAAGTGAGAAAAGTTTCCACTCTCGCCGAGGCCGCAGTGAGCGCTGATGAATATGTATTAACGCACAAAAATGTGTTTTTAGCACCTGCGCGGCGAGAATTACTGTTTTCTGCGAATTCCGATAAACCTAAAACATCTAAATTAACGAAATTGTCAGGATCATCTGACAATCGTGAATGTTTTTGTCACAAGACTGGTCATTTAATTGCGGCATGTCCCGCTTTGAAAAAGAAAAATAAGTTTAGACAAGTGAAGACTGTTGGTTTTGTACGAACTATTGGTACGGAATCGTACGAAATTGAATCCGTTTTTGAACCTTTTACTGGTCAAGGTATGATCTCAATAAGTGGTTTAGAGGAGGACCAAGTCCCTGTTACTTGGCTGCGTGACACAGGAACGGCTCAGTCCTTCATTTTAGAAAATGCACTGCCATTCTCGAAAGAAACGTACTGTGGCTCAGATGTTTTGCATAAGTTGCATATTCGTTCCGATTTGATAACTGGTTTCGTAAAAGTGGCGATGCGAACAGAGTTACCTGTGAAGGGAGTTACAATGATCGTTGGGAACGATTTAGCAGGTGGAAAAGTACTTCCTGTTCCTGAAGTCATTGAGAATCCACTTGGTGCGATTTCTGCTTTAAGTAAAGAAGATGCGGAATATTTAACTGTGTTCCCTGCATGTGTGATTACTCGAGCCCAATCACGAAAGTTTTCTAATGTTGTTGATCTTTCTGACACTTTTTATTTATTTATTTATTTATTTTTTTTGATAAAGATTCTGACCCTGTTTCGTTTCAGCCTGAGGTGTCCGTGTCTACATCGCTATCCCCTGTTGGTGGTGCTGACGTTGATTCTGTTGATCTATTACTGTCTATCGATCGTGTAACGTTGGCTGCTGAGCAAAAACAAGATCCGTTGCTCGCATGTTGCAGAGATTCTGCTATCACAAGAGAGGATATTGTGAGTAAACCAATTGGTTATTTTTATGAATATGGAGTTTTAATGCGAAAATGGACCCCTTCAATATTAGATAATTCAGGCTGGGACACGCTTTACCAGATGGTAGTTCCTAACAGTTTTCGTGAACAAGTGCTGAGTGTTGCGCATGATAATGTTGCCGGTCATCTGGGCGTCACTAAAACACTTTATCGAGTGATGCGTCATTTCTTTTGGCTTGGAATTAAATTTGCTGTTACGAAGTATTGCCGATCTTGTCATGCGTGTCAAATGGTTGGAAAGCCTAATCAAGCTATTCCATCTGCACCTCTTAAACCGATACCAGTTATCGGTGAGCCGTTTGAACACATTATTTTAGATTGTGTAGGACCCTTACCGAAAACGAAATCAGGCCATACTTATCTGCTTACGCTTGTGTGCAGCCACTCGCTACCCCGAGGCCATACCACTTCGTTCACTCAGAGCTAAAGCTATTGTGAAAGCCCTGACTCTTTTCTTTTCTACTTTTGGACTTCCAAAGGTTGTCCAAACGGATCAGGGAACAAATTTTATGTCCCGTCGGTTTAATCAGATTTTATCTCAGTTACATATCCAGCACGTTGTTTCGAGTGCCTATCATCCTGAGTCGCAGGGTGCCCTAGAAAGATTCCACCAAACGTTGAAAACCATGTTGAAAACTTATTGCACTGAATCTGAAAAGGAATGGGACGATGGGCTGCCTTTGCTTTTATTTGCCCTTTGAGAAACTGTCCAGGAGTCTTTGGGGTTTAGTCCCGCGGAGTTGATTTTTGGGCACACGGTGCGCGGACCACTTAAACTCCTAAAAGAAAATTGGCTGTCTGACGTGAAGTCCAATTGTAATTTGTTGGATTATGTTAGCTCATTTCGAGAACGCCTTCATAAAGCCCGTGATTTGGCTCAGTCAGCCCTGTCAAATGCTCAGATAAAAATGAAGAAATGCTTTGACAAGGATGCAGTGTTTCGTTCATTTGAGAAGGGAGATCAAGTTTTGGTTTTGTTACCACTCCCTGGCTCTGCTTTGCAGGCAAATGTTGTGGATCGGAAACTCAGTGACACTGATTATATTATTGGTACCCCTGATCGGCAGAGAAAAACTTGGGTGTGCCATATTAATATGCTCAAACGCTATGTTGCTCGAGGTAAGGGAGAAGAGTCAAAAAGCTCTGTTGTCCCAGTTGCCTCTAGTGATATGGTACCATCTAACACGAATGACGATGGTCTATGCCTGCGAAGTATGCCCGCGTCTGGTGTCAGATTGAATAATTCAGAAATGTTGTCAGATCTTAATTCTCATTTGTTGCATTTGACCGAAGACCAGAAAGCTGACATTGTGACATTGATTGTCTTTTTTTTGGGTTATTTTCTGATGTTCCGACTCAAACAAATGCAATTAAACATGATATTCAAGTGAATGAACATCTACCAATTAAACAATGCGTACCGAGTAAATCCCGCCAAGCGAAAAATCATCGAGTCTGAGGTGAAATATTTGGTGGAAAATGGTTTAGCCGTTCCTAGTTCGAGTGCTTGGAGTTCGCCTTGTCTGCTTGTCCCGAAGTCAGATGGGTCTCATCGCTTCTGTACAGACTACCGTAAGGTAAATGCAATTACGAAACCTGACTCATTCCTCTGCCTTTAATGGAAGATTGTGTAGATAATGTGGGCTCGGCTCGGTTTGTGACGAAATTAGACCTTTTGAAGGGTTACTGGCAAGTTCCCTTAACAGAACGGGCAGCCGAGATTTCTGCATTTGTCACTCCTGATAACTTCCTTAACTATACAGTGATGCCTTACGGACTTCGGAACGCTCCAGCAACCTTTCAATGCTTAATGAACACTGAACATCATATTAGGCGATGTTGCAAATTGTAAGGCTTATTTGGACGACATTGTGGTGTTTGTCTAATTGGAGAGAACATGTGAACACATTATTTACTGTCTTCACGTGTTTGCTTGATGCTTCCCTCACACTGAACTTGGCAAAATGTGAGTTTGCCAAGGCAACGGTTACCTATCTAGGGAAACAAGTTGGACAAGGTCAAGTACGTCCTGTTGCCCAAAAGGTGCAGGCAATTGTTGACTTTCCCGTGCCTCAGACGAAGCGCGAACTTCGCCGTTTCTTAGGCATGGCAGGCTATTATAGAGCCTTCTGTCAAAATTTTTCCAATGTTGCTTTGCCTTTTAACTAATCTGCTTCATTCCTCTCAAAAGTTTTTGTGGTCTGATGAGTGCCAACATGCTTTCAAATTTGTCAAAGCCCTTTTGTGTAGTGCCCCAGTGCTTTCTGCTCCGGATTATTCGCGTGGTTTTAAAATCGAAGTTGATCCCAGTGCCACCGGAGCTGGTGCGGTCCTTTTACAGTATGATGATGATGGTGTTGAGCATCCTGTGGCGTACTTTTCGAAAAAGTTTTTATTACATCAGAAAAACTATAGTACGATTGAGAAGGAGGCACTAGCTTTATTGTTGTCGTTACAACATTTTGAAGTCTATGTTGGATCAAGTTCCATCCCAGTACTTATTTTTACGGATCACAATCCGTTGATTTTTCGAAATGCTAATAAAAGACTTATGCGATGGTCCTTGTTTATTCAGGATTTTAATCTTGAAATTTGTTATAAAAAGGGTAAGGACAACGTATTAGCCGATGCCTTGTCTCGTTCTTTTGATTTCATTTAAAATCAACTAGAAATTGATTCTTTGTGTGGGGGGATGTTACGATCCTTGGCATCGTTGTTTTTGTGTGTTCTGCTTTGTGTACGTAAGTGTGTATGTGTGCAGGGATTGGCTCTTCATCAAGTAATGTGACTGGTGGATCCTGAGGCGGGTGGCTTTAAAAGGGCGACGCTATCAAAACATGGAGGGCTCACTTTGGTGTTTGCTGTTGTGGCGTGAAGAGCTCCGGATTCCGCCTCCGTCAACAGATCACCAACGGCTTAGTGGTTATTGTTTGTGGTTGTTTCAATTTGTGACTTATTTTGTTTATACTAAAGAAAATTCTCTGGAGTGTAGGAGAGGTCTGCTATTTATTTTGATCTGATTATGCAATGTGTTTTTGTTTAGGGAGTTAGGGAAGATCATTTGTATCTTCTTTTCTCTGTACTCAGGTTATTTATATATCTTTATTTTATTTAGTTCTTTTTGTTTATTTTGGCCTTGGGCCTCTCTGAAGCTAATGCTCCTTATATTCCTTATATTGTTCTTTTAATAAATTATTTAAATTTGTGTTTTGGTGATCTGTTGCCTGTGGCTGGAATCCCGTTAACATCATCCGTTCGCGTCTCAGCCTATTAAAATGGGTCGTAACAATTGGTCAAGTGCAGAGGTTTTGCTTTGAATTAGTTCTGCCTGGCTGAACCCTACGGAAGTGTTTTTTTTTTTTTTTTTTTTTTTTTTTTTTTTTTTAAATTGTAAAATTGCAGAATGTATTCTGTTAGGGTTAGATTATAGTAAGTTCCTGTAGAAGATGAATGTGATGAGCTATAAGAATATTCTTCATTTCTCAATTCTGACTGTGTTGAGGCTGATCCTTTTTAAAGTGAAGAGATTTAAATGTCCATTGTGCTGTGAAAGTGTTTTTCAGTTTGACTATCAGTCCTGCAGTAGTTAGTGAGGAGCAGCAGCTCATGTGTTCAATCACTTTCAGCTCAATCATCTGAACTCGCAGCAGCAGAAAGAGACTGAACACTTTAATTATACTTTAGATTGTTTCATCTGTGAGTATCATATATAATCTTACTTCACTATCAGTTTACAATGAGGATCAAGCAGTACAGCAGAGAGCAGCTTCATTGTTGATTCTCCTACTGTATTTCCAGACAGATCCAGATGTCTCAGGTGTGAGGGGTTTGATCTCAGAGCTGAAGTCAGAGCAGCACCACCTTCATCTGTGATACTACAACCACTCAACCTGTAGAGAACAAAGACACACTCTTCAGTCTCAGTTCATAACACACGGATCAGATTAGCAATTACCTTATTTAAAAGTGTGTACCTAAAAGTGTGTAATGTTGGACACAAATTTTTACCCAGAAGTGAGTTAAATCTGATGAAACCTCCTTTAGTGATGTCCTCATTTGTTAAAGCAATATAACGTGAAAATTTTTTTTTTTTTTTTTGTAAAAATGCAGAAAGTTTTCTGTTATGGCTAGATTATTGTATTTATAACTCTAATAATGAACTGAGAGTATTATTTATTTCTCATACTTTTGTGTTGAAATTAAGTCGGTTTAAACTGAAGAGATTTACCCCAGTGTCTCCAGTTTACAGTGATTATTTTCCAGTACAGCAGAGAGCAGCTTCATTGTTGAATCTCCTAGTTTATTCTTAGTCAGATCCAGATCTCTCAGGTGTGAGGGGTTTGATCTCAGAGCTGAAGTCAGAGCAGCAAAACCTTCATCTGTGATACTACAATCACTCAACCTGTAGAGAACAATGACACACTCTTCAGTCTCAGTTCATAACACAGTGATCAGATTAGCAATTACCTTATTTAAAAGTGTGCACCTACTGTACTTAACCATATTTTGGGGACAACTTTGTACCCAGACGTCAGCTAAATCAGACAAAACCTTCTTTTGGGGACATCCTGATTAGTTATATAGGGAGGCTCTTTGGTTTCAGGCTTTCAAGACGTGCACATGCATTTGCAAAGCCAACAAAATCTTATATCAAGTGACAACCAGTAAAATATAAGTTGAGAAAGCCTTCTGCTATGAACACTAAAATGCTGATTAATATTTTCATAATACGAGTGAAAAAAAAAACCTTACATACACTTCAAACCAAAGTGGCGAGAGCATAACTCTCACTCTGATTGCCCAGTGAATGATTTATAATCATATTATATTTTTATACATAAAAGAAATAGAAATCTATGGATTTTAATTTTGATAGCAAAGTAAACATGTATGTATTTTAAACAGAAATGGTCACTGCAGAAGATGAACGTGATGAACTGAGATTATTCTTAATTTTTCATACTTCTGACTGTGTTGAGGTACAGTCTGTTTAAAGTGAAGAAATTTACCCCAATTTCTCCAGTTTAAAGTGATCATTCTCCAGTACAGCAGAGAGCAGCTTCGTTGCTGAATTTCCTACTGTATTTCCAGACAGATCCAGATCTCTCAGTTGTGAGGGGTTTGATCTCAGAGCTGAAGTCAGAGCAGCAAAACCTTCATCTGTGATTCTACAGTTATACAACCTGTAGAGAACAATGACACACTCTTCAGTCTCAGTTCATAACACACAGATCAAATAAGGGATTACCTTATTTAAAAGTGTGTACCTTTCGAATAAGTGTGTACATAAAAGTGTGTAATTTTGGAGGCAAATTTTTGTATCCAGAAGTGAGCTAAATCTGTCGAAACCTCCTTTTGGGGATGTCCTCATTTGTTAACATGGTATGCAGTAAATAAAGTCTTTTTTTGTAATTGTAAAAATACAGAATGTTTTCTGTTAGGGCTAGGTTACAGTATTTTTAACTTGTTGAATATAAAAATAATAAAAGTATATGGAATGCCCTCATTTTGATAGCCAAGTAAACACGTGTGCATTTTAAACAGAAATAGTCACTGCAGAAGATGAACGTGATGAACTCTAAGAATGAACTGAGATTATTCTTAATTTCTCATACTTCTGACTGTGTTGAGGTGCAGTCTAAGAGATTTACCTCAGTTTCTCTAGTTTACAGTGATCATTCTCCAGTACAGCAGAGAGCAGCTTCATTGCTGATTCTCCTACTGTATTTCCAGACAGATCCAGATCTCTCAGGTGTGAGGGGTTTGATCTCAGAGCGGAAGTCAGAGCAGCAAAACCTTTATCTGAGATACTACAATTACGCAACCTGTAGAGAACAATAACACACTCTTCAGATTCAGTTCACAACACAGATTAGGGATTCCTTTACTTAAAGTTTGTATTTTTGTGTGTGTGTATATATGTATATATAAAATATACAGTGGGGCAATAAAGTATTTAGTCAGCCACCAATTGTGCAAGTTCTCCCACTTAAAAAGATGAGAGAGGCCTGTAATTTTCATCATAGGTATACCTCAACTATGAGAGACAAAATGAGGAAAAAAAAAAAAATCCAGAAAATCACATTGTAGGATTTTTAAAGAATTTATTGGTAAATTCCTCGGTAAAATAAGTATTTGGTCACCTACAAACAAGCAAGATTTCTGGCTCTCACAGACCTGTAACTTCTTCTTTAAGAGGCTCCTCTGTCCTCCACTCGTTACCTGTATTAATGGCATCTGTTTGAACTCGTTATGTAGACCTGCACCAGGCTGGGAAGACTGAATCTGCAATAGGTAAGCAGCTTGGTGTGAAGAAATCAACTGTGGGAGCAATTATTAGAAAATGGAAGACATACAAGACAATCTCCCTCGATCTGGGGCTCCACGCAAGATCTCACCCCGTGGGGTCAAAATGATCACAAGAACTGTGAGCAAAAATCCCAGAACCACACGGGGGGACCTAGTGAATGACCTGCAGAGAGCTGGGACCAAAGTAACAAAGGCTAACATCAGTAACACACTGCGCCGCCAGGGACTCAAATCCTGCCGTGCCAGACGTGTCCCCCTGCTTAAGCCAGTACATGTCCGGGCCCGACTGAAGTTTGCTAGAGAGCATCTGGATGATCCAGAAGAGGATTGGGAGAATGTCATATGGTCAGATGAAACCAAAATAGAACTTTTTGGTAAAAACTCAACTTGTCGTGTTTGGAGGAGAAAGAATGCTGAGTTGCATCCAAAGAACACCATACCTACTGTGAAGCATGAGGGTGGAAACATCATGCTTTGGGGCTGTTTTTCTGCAAAGGGACCAGGACGACTGATCCGTGTAAACGAAAGAATGAATGGGGCCATGTATCGTGAGATTTTGAGTGAAAACCTCCTTCCATCAGCAAGGGCATTGAAGATGAAACGTGGCTGGGTCTTTCAGCATGACAATGATCCCAAACACACCGCCCGGGCAACAAAGGAGTGGCTTCGTAAGAAGCATTTCAAGGTCCTGGAGTGGCCTAGCCAGTCTCCAGATCTCAACCCCATCGAAAATCTTTGGAGGGAGTTGAAAGTCCGTGTTGCCCAGCGACAGCCCCAAAACATTACTGCTCTAGAGGAGATCTGCATGGAGGAATGGGCAAAAATACCAGCAACAGTGTGTGAAAACCTTGTGAAGACTTACAGAAAACGTTTGACCTCTGTCATTGCCAACAAAGGGTATATAACAAAGTATTGAGATGAAAATTTGTTATTGACCAAATACTTATTTTCCACCATAATTTGCAAATAAATTCTTTAAAAATCCTACAATGTGATTTTCTGGATTTTTTTTCCCTCATTTTGTCTCTCATAGTTGAGGTATACCTATGATGAAAATTACAGGCCTCTCTCATCTTTTTAAGTGGGAGAACTTGCACAATTGGTGGCTGACTAAATACTTTTTTGCCCCACTGTATATAATTTTTAATTAAATTTATAAACGTGTGTGTGTGTGTGTTTGTCTTTAAAAAGCCATGTACTGCATGCATTGTTGTGAGTAAATTTAATAGGTTAATAATAGGTTAGGCAGACCATGAAAATAAAATAATTGTGAATGATACCAATTTTCCCTTCAATTATCTGTTATTACATAACTGTTTTTGCTCTTTCTGCACCTTATCTTTTCCTCATAATTAGGCATAATGATTTTTGTGACATCACACCTTCCGGAAGTGTAAAGAACAATGACACATTCTTCAATCTCTCAGTTCAGTTTAGCAGAAAATGTGTTATTAAAGAGAAATTACAAACTTATAGCACAGCTCAGTATGTTTGATGGACCACTGGACTGGTAGCACTTTATTTTACAGTCCCGTTCCACATGTGCATAATATTTACTTATTATAACAATTACAATAACTGGGTAATAACTAAGTACTAACCCTGAACCTAACCTTTACCCATGTAGTTACTGTCACAGAATCAGCCAATACCACAGCACCAAATCCCATCACTCCGCCCACATGATCTCAATCACCGGAATTCTAATCACACGCACCTACAATCACTAATTATGGACTTCCATATTAACCAACACTTAACAAGTACTCACTGTCTGGTCTCGTCAAAGTTACCCTGCATTGCCACTCGACTACTTACCTTATTGGAATGGGTTGTTCTATCCATCTTCTTCCGTGACCCACTCCACCTGCAAGATACCATTACCAGAACTCTATCAGAGCTAAGTACCTTACCTGCTGTCGATTCTGAATTCCTGGCAATAAACTCTCTGAACTGTATTCTCTGAGTCTCTTCTTCTGTGTTGTGACCATAGATTGTAAAAAAAGATTGACGAAACACCTTCACTCTCTTCCATTGTAGAAAAGTGAGGCCGCCAGTGTCCCAATAGGGCACTGACATATTGCGCTGATTTGGGACCAGAGTCTGTGCAGTAGTGAACTCGGGACCCGAGTCTGCGCAGTAGTGAGCGAAGTGGAGCCTCCTCCCGCCCACACTCCCACAGAGTCAATCGCAAGCAAACGGCCCTGACCCTTTTTTAATTAGCCTGACTACTCCGATTTTTGTCTGCTGATTGCCGTACAAGGGGCTTTTAAAAATACAGTAAATAAAACTCCAATCTCCTTCTGAAGATCCCGAAAAAGTCAGTTGGCTCCTCAGTTTGCTCAGAGAAGCCGTCAGTCACAGCTGTCAATCAACATTCATCACACTCCCGATTTTATAGCATCACATAACTAACTTAAACCAAACTTATTTAAAAAACAAACACTTGAACTTACATAAGCGTGATAAAAACTAAATGAAATTACAAATCATCTGTGGAAAAAAAATTATTTAAAGTGAAATTTCATTATTTAGTTTGCCTCACGTCCCATTAGATTACATGGAGAGGGCGGGGTTTATGACCTATACTGGGACCAGCCACCTATGGGCGATCAAAACGTTCTGGCATTCAAGACATGTGCGGCACACTTGGTTGTGACAGAAGACCAGACCTTGAACATTATGGAGTGCACCAACACACCTAATCCCTCTTCTGATCTCTTTGCGGAACTAGTTCAAACACTACGACAGTCACTCTCACCGTCCACCTCTGCACCTTCTCCTTCGCTGGATGGTGTTGCGAGTCTCATGGCCCAACCTGCGACCTTCTCTGGCATGGCAGAGGATTGCAACGGATTCCTTTTGCAGTGTGCGTTGTGTTTTGAGATGCAGCCGCAGTGATTTCCCACAGAGCGGTCCAAAATCGCATATATCATCTCTCTCCTTTCAGGCAGAGCTCTACAGTGGGCAAGAACCTTATGGGAATCGAATGCACCTGTCACACGCTCCCTGGACGCTTTCACTACTCACTTCAAGGAAGTGTTTGGTCAAGCTGCCAATGTTCATTGTCGGTGCACGACAGTGTTAATTTTGGCAGGCATTTTTGATTTAGTCTTAGTCTTGAGACGAAAAATGCTTAATAGTCTTAGTCACATTTTAGTCATTTGAGTATTTCATAGTTTTAGTCGACGAAAGGTCATTACATTTGTCAACTTTTGGTCATTACTTTTAGTCAAACTGCAGTTACTAACATTTATTTAGGTAGCTATTTTATATGTAGTTTTCTAACAGAAATAGTCATTAATTCTTCTCTCTTGTTTAGACCAAATCAATTAAGCTCATGAGAAATTTGAATCAAGGATTGAATTTGGAAAAACTGGAATAAATAATGACAATTTTCATTTTTGGGTTGAGATACAAATTAAACTAATTTTTAAGATACAGTAGGTTTACTTAACATGTTTACATTTATTTAACATCGTTTGTTGGTTAACATTAATGACACAGATTTAATTAGGAATGCAGTCCCTTTAAGACGGAAGGCATGCATGTAATACTGACACACATTCAGTTTTCACCCACCTGTTTACGTTCACTTAAGCCATAACTGACTGTATTTATGTGAGATACTCTACACAATGGACATTTGGACTGCTGTGTGTGTATTTGAGCACTGAGAACTGATTGCGCGCTGTATGAGAACTGAAGAAGTGGAGCATGCGCGAGAGAGAGCATTTCTATTAGTGTGATCCCGCCTCTCCCGCCTTCACTAACTTTAATTTAATCGACAAAGAATTGTGACTCCCGGGAAAAACGGGACGTCAGGTCACCCAATCCCTAACCCTTGGGGTGCTGAGGCCATTGTTTCAGATCGCTAGTTTACATTTTGGTAGCCTGATCCATCCACTGCGGCTGCCATACTGAGACTAGATATGCAAACGCCCCTTATTCCATTGTAATCCAATGACAGGGACGCACATTTTGAAAGACAAGACCTATAGGATGTATTTTGAATGTCTAGTAGTCCTCAAATAACATTCTAGTCCCATCTCATCTTGTTAATGAAGACGCGGCATACATTTAGTCATAGTTTTTATCATCAGATATTATTTTTAGCTCGTCAATGTCTCGTCTTAGTCACAGTGCACGATCATTGTCAGTACACGATCAGCTTTACAACCTCAGTCAAGGTCACTCCACCGTAGCCAATTATGCCCTGCATTTTAGGACCCTCGTTGCAGCTATTCTGGGGAAACCACTGGGCAGAGGTATCATCACCCATTGCACTCCAACCATCACCCTTCAAATAGGATGTCTCCACACTGAGAAAGTCTCTTTCATGGTGCTGGAGGGTTCTACCGCAGAGGTCATTCTGGGACACCCGTGGATAGAACGACATCAACCCATCATCTCCTTGGCCAATGGGGACATCTTATGATGGAGTGATAGACGTCTTCATCATGTGTCAGATCCAATTATCCTTCCACAAACCCAAACATCCCTCACTGTTAATTTCACTTCCATCAAGAGCCCAGAATCTCATCAGGAAATTGAAATTCCTCATGAATATCGGGTGTTCCAGGATGTCTTTAGTAATCAGCTTGCCACAAAACGTCCACCACACCGGCCATGGGACTGCGCTATTGACCTGCTGCCTGGGGCTGTTTTACCTAAAGGAAAGTTTTATCCTCTGTCCATCCCGGAACAAAAGACCATGGGGGAGTATTTTGAGGAAACACTCGCTTAGGGCTTCATCCATCCATCCACTTCCCCTGACGCATCCAGCTTCTTCTTCGTAGCCAAGAAGGATGGAGTCTTGAGGCTGTGTTTTGATTATCAAGCATTAAACTCTCAGACGATGACGTATTGCTATCCACTCCCCCGGTGCCATCAGCCCTAGAACAACTGCGAGGCGCTCGCATTTTCTCCAAGTTGGACCTGTGTAGCGCCTACAACCTCATCTGGATACGTGAGGATGACGAATGGACGATGGCATTCATCACACCTGCAGGCCACTATGAATATTTGGTTACGCTGTATGGCCTGTCCAATTGACCCTCTGTATTTCAGGGTTTCATGAATGAGGTGTTCCGGGAGTACCTCCATTGATTTGTCATTGTGTATATTTACAACATCTTGATCCTCTCCCAGACCATGACTGACCACCCCCAACATGTTACACAGGTCCTCAAATTGGAAAATGTCATCAGTGAACAAGGCATTGAAATGGGCCAGATACAAGCCATCCAAAACTGGCCACTCCCATCCACTGTTAAAGAACTTCCAAGATTCCTTGGCTTTGCAAACTTTTATTGTCGATTCATTGCCAACTACAGCAAGACTGTCTCACCTTTCATCATTGATCAAGAACCGGCCCAAATCTCTATCCTGGGATCCATCTGTTAGAGAAGCCTTCCATCATCTCAAGGATGCCTTTTGCACTGCCCCAATCTTAGTCCATCCTGACCCGGAACTACCCTTCATTGTCGAAGTGGATGACTCAACCTCTAGAGTAGGGGCAGTGGTATCCCAACAGCAGGGGAATCCGCCTAAACTCCATCCATGTGCCTCTTTTCTCAGAGAAACTGTCCCCGGCTGAGCAGAATTATGATATTGGCAATCGTGAACTGTTGGCCATCAAATTAGCTCTAGAGGAATGCCCCATTTGTGCCATTTCCAAGACCCTAAATCACTTACCTGAAGGTAAATTGGTACCATTTCCCATTCCCAGACGACCATGGTCCCATATGGGAGTCAATTTCATGACTGACCTACCACCATCAGACAACCATATCTGCATTCTCATCGCTGTGGACAGATTATCCAAAGCTTGCTATCTCATCTCCCTTAAGGGTCTTCCCTCTGATATGGAAACTGCTGAAGTCTTGTTACAACACTTATTCTGTAACTTTGGAATAAGTGTTGTAGAGGACATGGTCTTTGATCAGGGACCACAGTTCATCTCACGTGTCTGGAAATCCTTTTTTCAACTGCTGGGGGTCTCAGTCAGCCCCTCTTCAGGATACCATCCACAAACCAATGGCCAAACCGAGTGTAAAATCCAGGAAATCAGCCATTACCTGAGGTCATTCTGCCACAACCATCAGCACAGCTGGATTTGCTATCTCCCTTGGGCCGAGTTACACAGAATTCCCTTCGTCAACCATCCACTGGTCCAACACCCTTCCAGCATACTCTGTTTCCAACCGCCCCTGTTTCCCTGGGAGACTGTCCTCCTCCAAAAAATGACCCTATAGGTCGTTTGTGCAAGCACCTTATTACGACCTATAATTATGTTTTAAAGTTAAGTGCCCTCTAGATGGTGTAAAAATAATGACAGTGTCGTGTTGCGTCTGTCGTCATGAAATGACGTATGACAGTCTTTACCAAACAAAATGTGTGTTCATTTAAATACAATGTGTGGACTTTTTACACAGTACCTTACCCACCTTTTGTCCAATTTCCATTTTGCAAAACACATTTACATTTATGCATTTGGCAGATGTGTTGTAAAGTGATTTACAGTGCATGTTCTTTTTAAGAGCATGTGCGTTTCCCTGGGATCGAACGCATGATCGCATGATCCCATGATTGTATATAGTAACGCAATGCTCTACCAATCAATCTACACAAAACCCAAATTTTGATGCAGATAAAAGGGTACAATGCATTTTTATGAAAGTGTCTTGTTGTCGATAGGGTTGCAAATTTAGTAGACGCTCCGATGGGTCGTGTTTTAGGGAAGTGATAAACGATCTATACGGGCATATTGGTTGGAGCCTTCAGAAGTCCCAGTGTGAGCCACTGGTTGGAGGTACGCAATAGGGTTTGGGACTCAGCACACATCCACCTACAAAGGGCAGTTTGGTCTGGCTCTAAACCAGGGACATCAGTCTCCGACTCCCCTGTCACAAGCTGAGTCTATGTCACATCGGTCCCTTCACCATCCAGCGTCAAATTAGTACCGTATATCACCCACATTCCACGTATCACAACTCAAACCTTATACTAACCCTCTGGTTCCTCCCTCCACAGGATCTGGTGCTGCTGACGTATTTCCTCCTCCAGTAGAATCCAAAGAAGTGTCCATCTACAAAGTAAACATCATCCTGGAATCCCGTAGACAAGCTGGCTGCCTCAAGTACCTGGTGGACTGGAAGTGGTATGAACCAGAGGAAGGCACTTTGGTATCTCGTGATGACATTCTGGATCCCTCCTTGCTCACAGAGTTCCATCAAAATCACCTGAATCGTCCAGCACCCAGGGATCAAGGTCGTCCACGTCATCATCCTCTGAGGTCTTCGGGAAGAAAGAGTGATTTGTGTCTGTGTGTATGTGTCAGCAGATCATTTCAATCATTTGCAGCTCAATCATCTGAACTCACAGCAGTAGAAAGAGACTGTTGCAAATTACCTCAAAAAGGGAATTGTATATAAATAATTACAATTAATTATGATTAATTACAATTATTTATATCGGCTGACAGTAATAACTGTCACAGAGTTAAATTGCCATCAGCTGATCTGTTCGTCCAGCGAGCATTCAGTGTAAATTCATATCAACTCTAAGAAAGGATATTTCCGTGGCCACAGAAAAGATCTTCCTATTAATGCATTAGAGCATGTAGCAAGGGTCAAAATCGTAAAGGGACATTAATATGCAAGGCAGAATCAGAAACTCATGTAATTTGTGCACAAGAGTTTTATTAACTAAACGCTAACACAAACTAGTCTAACAAACAAACAATCGCTCATACATGGGAAAGGGCTAATGAGAGTTGATGGATGAAACCATCAGGAAAACCAGAGAATGCAGTTATGGAAAGAGTCAGTTAACCACCTGAGTAAAACCATCAGCGCCATTTATAACGGGGTCTATAACTTATACTAAACCTCTGTTTGGTTTAGTTAAATGTACTATACTTGCACTTCCTTTGTCGTGACGGAATGCGGTCTCGGATGAAAAGTCTTGATGGTTTCAAGGTTTTTGGACTCGCGATCACGTTCTTCCGGGTTGAAGAGTGATGAATTCCAAAGATGGTCTGACTCATTGGTGATTGGGAGTTCTTCCCAGGTGAAAAGTGAAGAAGAGTTAAGAGACATCAGCTAAGATCCAAGAATCTTTGTTTGAATGGAAAGACAAGGCCGTAAAGCCTGGCACAAAAACTTAAGGGTCCAGAAGAGCTCCAGCTCACATCTTCCTCATCCTCTTAGGGTCTAACAGATCCGCAGACTGGGTCTTTGGGATCAAGAGTCATCTCCCAGGCTCTATGTTGGGCCGACCGGGCGTGCCCGCGCCGGTTCGGCTCTCCGTCAGAAGATAGCAGAAGAGCTTTTCCTTGCAGCAGAAGTTTTTGCAGAAGAGGTTTTTTTTAGAAGAGAGGGCCGGACCTGTGAATAAGACCTTTATCTGGTATAGAGGTCACACCTCTGGGGAGTCAAAGAGCCAATGGGCTCCCTTCTCTTTGGAGGGAAGGTTTTACAACTCCTTATCTCTGAGCATGGCAATTTGCATGGGGTTGCTATTAAAGAACTATTAAATATTCTTAGAACACTAATATGTTGCATAGGTATCAACATGTAATATACACTGTCATTTAGATCATCCGAAGACGAATTGATAGAGATCAAACATGATATAAGTGAGGTAATATTAACTAGTGATCTATCATAAACATGCATAAAACAGGATACAGTACAAAAAGACAATATACACGAACAGTAACAAAATACCCAATGACCTGAGGATGTGTGTGTTCATTCAAAGAAAGGTTTTTCAATGAATTAATTAGAGAAGAGTCCATTTTTATGTGCATCACATGTCTCTTTCCTAAGGGAAAATGAGGTGAGTATTGCTCGGCCCGCATTCCTTTGACCAATAAAGCTAGTGTTATCAGATAGGTTGCCATGGCACCGGGGGGCCTGGAGTCATGGACAGACATAAGGCACCCAGAATGTGTGTTGGGTGAGGGGTCTGTGACTGTTCTAATCTAAATCCAATCTATTTGTTAAATCAATTTTAGAACAAATGTGTGTCTGATTGGTCCAAATGCTACAAGACTGAACATTTAATTTATACTTTACATTGTGTTTATCTGAGTGAGCATCATATATAATCTTACCCCAGGTTCTCCAGTTTACAGTGATTATGCTCCAGTACAGCAGAGAGCAGCTTCACTGTTGAATTTCTTAGTTTATTTCCAGACAGATCCAGATCTCTCAGGTGTGAGAGGTTTGATCTCAGAGCTGAAGTCAGAGCAGCAAAACCTTCATCTGTGATATTACAATTACTCAACCTGTAAAGAAAAATGACACACTCTTCAGATTCAGTTCATTACAAACAGATCAGATTAGGGATTAGCTTATTTAAAGTTTGTATTTTTGTATATTTTTATTTTCATTTATAAAACTGTGTGTGTGTGTGTGTGTGTGTTTAAAAACTGGACTGCATGTACTGTCATGTGTTTATAACAGGTATAACAGGCACAGAAAATACTAAAATAATATAAATGTCAATAAAATAAATGTCCCCTTCAATTATCAGCTATGACATCAGTATGACATCATTATGAACACATTTGCTTTGTCTGCATCTTATATCATATTTACTAGGGCTGCATGATAAATCGCATGCTATTGTCATGCGCATCTCGTCAGTAAAGCTGGTTCTGTGATTAGTAGTAAATCTCCATCACATGCTTTCAGATGAAGCGGCATTTAATACACAGCCGTTCACTGACAAACTATGCAATATCGCGTTCGTAATCAAAGGCGATTCATCTGCGATTAAGAACACGATATTGCGTAGCTTGTCAGTGATCCACCACTCTGTGTATTATATGCCGCTCTATCTGAAAGCATGTGATGGAGATTTACTACTAATCACAGAAACTTCTTTACTGACGAGAAAAATAGTGATCAATAATAAATCATCTTTACTGACGAGATGCGCATGACAATAGCATGCGATTTATCGTGCAGCCCTAGTAAATATGCTTTCCGTTGGGGCAAATGAAGTCTGGTTTCGCGCTGTCACGATAACCGCCGCACAGCGCACGCAGTCTGCTCCCGTCCACAGACATGATACACAGAGCAGATAATATGCACGAGTCGGCACAGACCATAAAACTTAATGGACCCATTTGAATCCTACACAGAATGCTATATTTTATAGCAATATGAGATTGTGGCTGTCATATGCTGTCAAATGCGGCTTTACCAGTTCAAACTGTAACTGTGATATAAACGAAAAGCTATTGGCTATTTTAAAAGGGGGGCGGGACTGCTTGATGTGTCCTGCCCTGACTTCCTGTTTCAGTTGAAATGACATCAAAACACAGATCAATGCTCCGTGTTTCAAAGCACTTCAGCGGACCTTTAAAAATAAAATAAAAACAAAAAATAACACAATTTGTTTTCATAAAATCATAGTCTCTATGTAACAGGAATAAATACGCTAAATGTATTTGACTTAATTAACAGATTAACAAAACAAAAGAAAAAAAATGTGTGACAAGTAGTATGTTGCATTTGGTTCATTTTTGTGACGCACTCCACAAACAAGTTTGCGGAAAGGAAACCAAAACCGCATCCTGTTTGTTTTCTTTATTTTACAAAAGCACAATGTTCTGTTTTTATTTGTTAATGTACACAAATAAAAGTAAACACTTTGACCAAAAATTGTGTATTATTTTATGTTTCCACGGTTCAGCTGCGCCGGCGCCTTACACACACACAACATATTCTAGCACTTGGATGGGTTAAAGCAGAGCACCAATTCACTATCTTAACAAATTAGAATATGGTGACATGTCAATCAGCTAATCAACTCAAAACACCTGCAAAGGTTTCCTGAGCCTTCAAAATGGTCTCTCAGTTTGGTTCACTAGGCTACACAATCATGCGGAAGACTGCTGATCTGACAGTTGTCCAGAAGACAATCATTGACACCCTTCACAAGGAGGGTAAGCCACAAACATTCATTGCCAAAGAAGCTGGATGTTCACAGAGTGCTGTATCCAAGCATGTTAACAGAACGTTGAGTGGAAGGAAAAAGTGTGGAAGAAAAAGACGCACAACCAACCGAGAACCGCAGCCTTATGAGGATTGTCAAGCAAAATTGATTCAAGAATTTGGGTGAACTTCACAAGAAATGGACTGAGGCTGGGGTCAAGGCATCAAGAGCCACCACATTCAGACGTGTCAAGGAATTTGGCTACAGTTGTCGTATTCCTCTTGTGCGTCTTACCTGGGCTAAGGAGAAGAAGAACTGAACTGTTGCCCAGTGGTCCAAAGTCCTCTTTTCAGATGAGAGCAAGTTTTGCATTTCATTTGGAAACCAAGGTCCTAGAGTCTGGAGGAAGGGTGGAGAAGCTCATAGCCCAAGTTGCTTGAAGTCCAGTGTTAAGTTTCCACCGTCTGTGATGATTTGGGGTGCAATATCATCTGCTGGTGTTGGTCCATTGTGTTTTTTGAAAACCAAAGTCACTGCACCCGTTTACCAAGAAATTTTGGAGCACTTCATGCTTCCTTCTGCTGACCAGCTTTTTAAAGATGCTGATTTCATTTTCCAGCAGGATTTGGCACCTGCCCACACTGCCAAAAGCACCAAAAGTTGGTTAAATGACCACAGTGTTGGTGTGCTTGACTGGCCAGCAAACTCACCAGACCTGAACCCCATAGAGAATATATTGGGTATTGTCAAGAGGAAAATGAGAAACAAGAGACCAAAAAATGCAGATGAGCTGAAGGCCACTGTCAAAGAAACCTGGGATTCCATACCACCTCAGCAGTGCCACAAACTGATCACCTCCATGCCATGCCGAATTGAGGCAGTAATTAAAGCAAAAGGAGCCCCTACCAAGTATTGAGTACATATACAGAAAATGAACATACTTTCCAGAAGGCCAACAATTCACTATTTTTTTTTTAATTTTTTTTTTTTTATTGGTCTTATGAAGTATTCTAATTTGTTGAGATAGTGAATTGGTGGGTTTTTGTTAAATGTGAGCCAAAATCATCACAATTAAAAGAACCAAAGACTTAAACTACTTCAGTCTGTGTGCATTGAATTTATTTAATACACGAGTTTCACAATTTGAGTTGAATTACTGAAATAAATGAACTTTCTAATTTGAGATGCACCTGTATGTATGTATGTATGTATGTGTGTGTGTATATATATATATATATATATATATATATATATATATATATATATATATATATTAGGGGTGTCAACGTTAACGCGTTAACGCATGCGATTAATCAAAAAAATTTAACGCGTTAATATTTTTTTTAACGCAAATTAATCATGTGATAAGGTTTGACCCCAACTTCTTCCTGTCATCGCAGCGCAGAAGGTTATCTCATCAGTGTGTGATAAGGGTACAGTGAACCAGTGTTGCCAGGGAAACGGCACAAGTGGGCTATTTTGAAAATACAGTCGCGGGAAAAATTACAGAGTCGCGGGTTGCGGTTTTTTGGGCTATTTTATAATGTACCACGGCCACCCAAAGTGTATATAGACAAATTAAAATTAAAATAGATCCTTTTACTAATGTGTATGATACTTGGAATGTATACCTGGCAACTTAATAACAGAGAGGCGGTTGTAAACATCACAAACAACGTGAGTTTCAGCAGAGCACACGTTAAGGCTTTTACACAGCAGAAATAAACATGACAACAGCCACTATAGATTATATAAGATAATAAACACACGATTATGATAGGATATGGTTTGTATGTGATTTTCTTGAGATGAATGTGTACATCTGAAATGCTAATTTGTGCAGCGATATAAAAGGCTATAAATAGCATATTTTAACAACAGTAAACGACCAGATTCCACATGTGATCGCAAAAGGAAGTTATTACAAACACTCGATGATGGTTTAAAGTGAGTTCTGAGTAAAAGTGTACTATTAATCTCATAAATTGTCTTATGAAGCATGATGCTAATATTAGCTCTAATGCACCTGCAGAACAGGTCCAATTCTTCTTCTTAATGCATTTTGTCATAAAACTTCACTTAAGGTCGCAAGAAAATGTTGTTGTAGTATTTATTTAGAAATACTTTTGATAATAGTTGGGTAAATGTAAATTGGGATTGAAGCGATGTGGCTTGGTAAACATTTTATTGCCAGTATAAAGACTGATGATGGCTGAATAAAAACAAAAGAATAATGATAAAAGAATAATAAGGATTATGTCTCATACCTGGCGGAGGTGTGAAAGGTTCTGTTTCCTTAAACTAGTTTGTCATGCATTTCTTTATTTCAACACATTTACAGGTAAATCCTAGTATTTCAAATTTGCGATTAATCATGATTAATCACAGTCCAGGACTGTGATTAACGCGATTAAATTTTTTAATCGATTGACAGCACTTATATATATACACACAGGGGAAGCTGTGGCCTAATGGTTAGGGAGTTGGTCTTGTAACCTGAAGGTTGCCGGTTCGATTCTCGCACCGACAGGAATTGAAGGTGGGGATTGTGAATGAACAGCACTCTCTCTGCCTTCGATACCATGACTGAGGTGCCCTTGAGCAAGGCACCGAACCCCCAATTGTTCCCCGGGCGCTGGAGCAATGGCTGCCCACTCCGGGTGTGTGTTCACTATTCACTGCTGTGTGTGTGCACTTGGATGGGTTAAATGCAGAGCACCAATTTCGAGTATGGGTCACCATACTTGACAATACGTCACGACTTTCATATATATATATATATATATATATATATATATATATATATATATATATATATATTAGTGGTGTCAAACAATTAATCGCATCCAAAATAAAAGTTTGTTTACATAGTATATGTGTGTGTTCTGTGTATATTTAGTATATATTTTGAAAATATTTACATGTATATATTTATATTCGTATCATTTATATTATATATAAATATATTTAATATATAAACATAACATATTTTTCTTAAATATATACATGCATGGGTGTGTATTTATATATATATATATATATAATAAATGCACACAGTACACACACATATACTATGTAAACAAAAACTTTTATTTTGGATGTGATTAATCGTGATTAATCGTTTGATAGCACTAATATATATATATACAAGAAGTAATGTACCGTGATAATGTTAATAAAATCAACATCAATAATAATAATAATAATAATAATTGAATCTGGTGCTATTTGAATAAGATATATTTTAAAAATGTACTGTAAGGGTTTTTATGTTAAAAAAAACATATTACAATTATGACAATATTTTGTGAGTTTATAATGTAATACATTTCTCATAATGTAAAAATTAGTGCTGTCAAAGTTAACGCGTTAATAACGCGTTAACGCAAGTTCAGTTTAACTGCACTAATTTTATTAACGCGCGATTAAGGCAGCTTTTTGTTTGACCCGTGGCCTAATCCGTACTACTATAGTTGGAGAAATGGATGGAGATGCTGACAGTGTTGGCAATTTAGCGACTTTTCAGACCACTTTAGGAACTTTTTTTTTTTTTTTTTTCAAAAAGCGCCTAGTGACCAATCTTTATAGGGTTTGCCCAAACCTTATTTAGTTTCTGAGACTCGCTGGTATTGCCGCACGAGCGCGAGGTCTCTCTTTCCCGCTGCGCACACACCCCTCTCTCTCTCTCTCTCTCTCTCTTTCTCTCGCTCGCTCTCTCTCTCTCTCTCTCCGCGTCTGCTCTGTTCAGCGTGCGGATGAGAGGAACAGCACTTTCAGTTAAAACAGATATTATGTTGCTTCTCTAATTTAACATGCAAGTAGCTATAGCCGAAATCACGATACAGCTATTGTCTTTATCTTATGTATAGCCTATTTGATTTTATCAGACGATGGCTGGATTATAAATCAGGATTTTTGTGCAGATTAACATGGAAGGGAGAGCTGGTTATTTAGTCCTATGGGTAGCGTTTCAATCAGAGCCGGCGCCAGCGCAGCACTGATGAGGGGGCGGCTGAGATGACGAAAGGAGGCGATGACGTAGCACAAAAAAAAAAATAAATAAATAAATAAATAAATAAAAACCCGATGTGGCCCATTCACGTATTTGTCGGACCGTAAACAAACCCGCTACTACTACAACTATTAGAATATTGGGTTCACACAGATGTTTTGGTCGTGAGACAGGTCAGTGGAATTTTTTTTTTTAATTTTGGATTTTTTTTTTTTTTTAAGTGCAAGGTCTAGAGACCTGTTTTTAGAAGCTGAATTTGTTTGAACTTGAGCGCCGTGTTTTAGAATATTATGCGCGAGAAGCTGCTATAAAGACCTGAGACGAGAGCGCAGCATTCAAAGACGTCGAGTAGCGCATTTACATTGAAATGCAATGGAAAAGTACAGCAGTGGAATGAAAAAATGCCTTCTGAGTGAATGACCCTACTATAGCTACTTAGCAAATACAGATGGCAGAGTACTGAATAAAATAAAATCGCATTGCAACCAAATTCAAAAATCTGACATCCAGGAAATAAATATGTCATAGGCAGCAGTTTTACCTAGGGCTGCTCGATTATGACAAAAATCAATCACGATTATTTTGGTCAATATTGTAATCACTATTATTTAACACGATTACGAGTGGGCCATATAAGCAAAACTTCTTTTTTTTTAATGCAAGACTAAAGTATTCAGTTAACAGTCTACTACAGAAATTGAATAATCTAATGTAAAATAAAACAGTCTTCACTGTAAGAAGTAAACTTCCTTTGTTTCTTATTAAAGCTACAAAAGTCCTTCTGTCAAGAGCAGTGAGTGATTTTGTCTATTTCTTTTGTTTTTTGATTAATGTTAAGCACACAGTCGGCAGCGGGAATATAATCCGCTATCACTTTAAGAGCCACACTGATCCAATTTACTCTTACACATGTATTTTCGTTATCAACAGTTTACATTAATTTATTACAGAACCGACGAGGGTTAACGTGAATATTCACTAAGCGCCGCATTTTGACACACTTTTGCGTGTATTTGAGCGTTTAGGTGTGCACCTTGAGCTAAAAGTTTACTTTACATGTGTTCTGTTCGTCTCTGAGCGCAAGGCTCCCGACAAACAGCGCAACTTCTCTTTCGCGCTTTTAAAAACATGAAGAAATGTAATCAACTTTAATAAATCAAGCACGTCCCATTTTGCAAAAGTCACGTTACATGATTTTACTGAGTTGCACGTGAAAATGGGCTTTTATGGAGGAGCGAAAGCGTACTGGTGGAATGGGGTGCAATAATCATTTTATCTCGATTATTGTATTTTCATGATCGTTGGAGGCCAAAATCGAAATTGAAACTGAATTTTGATTAATTGCACAGCCCTAGTTTTACCACAAATATGGACAAATGATACCCCCACAACCACCAGAAATACTTAATTGTGTCTGCTTTACAATGAGAAACAAGCTCATTGCGACCGATTCCCTGACATAATTGCGACCCATTTAACAGATGCATCATTTTAAGTTAGAACAACTTGAACAGCAACAAACAATAACAATACAGCGAAATAGTCAACTAACTACGATCATCTAGCCCTCTATCAAACATTAAAAAATTATTTCATCATACCTTTAGCTTACTCAGTAGTGCTGCATTCTTAGTTGAACCGCTTGCGCGGGAAGTTTGTGTGTCAGATGTAATAATTAGGCTAAAATGCGACTTTGTGAAATGTACCGTCCTAAATGGTTGCTAAATTGTCCTAAATTGTTGCTATGGTAGCATTATATTAATGCTAGAAAGCCTATGCATTTGGCAACTATATATATATATATATATATATATATATATATATATATATATATGTTTTTTTTTTTTTTTCATATAAACCATTATATTTCTAAATTAAAATCTATTTTCACATTCATTTTGAGTGAGGGGGCGGGACAGTCCGAATGAGGGGGCGATGTTGATTAGAGTATTTAAAACAAAAGTATTAATTTAAGGTACATTTAGAACAGATAAAAATGTGCGATTAAATTGTGATTAATCGCGAGTTAACTCATGACAATCATGCGATTAATCGCGATTAAATAGTTTAATCGATTGACAGCCCTAATAAAAATTATTATTACATTATGTGCCAAAGATTTTACTAAGTTTTGAGAAAATTATTACATTATGACCATTTTATTACATTAATAATATAATACTTATAACATTATGTGTAGTTATTACAGAATGCTTAGTTATTACATTATGAGTTGACATGTTTTGTTTCACGTAATGGAGACTAAAATGTATGCAGTCTGATATATTTTTCTCAGGCAGAATCCAGTAAAACCCTCAGTTACTGTCAATATAATTTTGACAGTCAACAGCACAGAACAACACTGTAAATAGACTAGATAATATTGTTTTCATATTGTGAAGTGAACTGAAGTGATTGTTTGCAGTGATACTTACTGAACTGATCTGGATTCTTTAATCACAGGCATCAGCTTCTTAAGAACTTTAAGTTTTTCAGCTTTGTTTTTTCCTACAATAAATTTATTGTAATGAAACTCATCCAGCTTCTTCTCTGATGTAAACAACACAAAAACTACAGCTGACCATTGAGATGAAGAGAGATTGGCTTCACTTATTGCTCCTGATTCCAGATAATGTTGTATTTCCTGCACTAGTGAATGGTCACCCAGTTCATTCAGACAGTGAAACAGATTGATGGATTTCTCTGGAGAGTGAGTCGTTTTGATCTTCTTCTTGATGTACTCAACTGTTTTTTCATTGCTGTCAGAGCTGCTTCCTGTCTGTGTCATCAGTCCTCGTAGGAGAATCTGATGAGACTCCCCTGACAGACCCAGAAGGAAACGCAGGAAAAGATCCAGATGCCCATTTTTACTCTGTAGAGCCTCATCCAAGGCATTCTGATGCAGCTCAGATAATGAAAACTGCTCTTCATGAGTTGGTTTGTTTCTTTTATTAAGCACATTTATCTTGTTGTTTGTGAAGGACAGGTGAACATATAGAGCTGCTAGATGTTCCTGAATGCTCAGATGAACAAAGCAGAAGACTTTCCCCTGATACAAGCCAAACTCTTCTCTGAAGATCTGAGTGCACAATCCTGAGTACACCGATGCTTCTATCACATCAATGCCACACTCTCTCAGGTCTTCCTCATAGAAGATCAGGTTGCCTTTCACAAGCTGCAAAAAGGCCAGTTTTCCCAGTCTGAAAATCACATCTTCATCTTTCACCTTCTTCTCATAGTCCTTCTCATGTTTGATGTTGGTCTGAATGATCAGGAAGTGTGTGTACATTTGAGTAAGAGTTTTGGGAATCTCTCCACTCTCTGTTTCACTCAACATCTTCTCTAGAACAGTGGCTGAGATCCAGCAGAAGACTGGAATGTGACACATGATGTAGAGGCTTCTTGATGACTTCAGGTGTGAGATGATCCTGTCAGCCAGACTCTGATCACTGATTCTCTTACTGAAGTATTCCTCCTTCTGCGGCTCATTGAACCCTCGTACCTCTGTCACTCGATGGACACACTCAGAGGGAATGAGACCTCCTGTGGCTGGTCGTGAAGTGATCCAGATAAGAGCAGAAGGAAGCAGATTCCCCATGATGAGGTTCATCAGCAGCACATCCACTGAGGCTGATTCACTGACATCACACAACCTCACATTGCTCTGAAAATCCAGAGATAGACGACACTCGTCCAGACCATCAAAAATGAACAACATATTATGTTCCTCACTAAAACTGTCCATTTCTTTTATTTCAGGGAAAAAAACATGAAGAAGATTTGAAAGACTGAGTTTTTTGTCCCTCATCAGATTGAGCTCTCTGAAAGGAAGTGGAAATATGAGCTGGACTTCTTGATTCTCTTTACCTTCAGCCCAGTCCAGGATGAACTTCTGCACAGAGACTGTTTTTCCAATGCCAGCAACTCCTTTTGTCAACACAGTTGTGATGGGTTTGTCTTGTCCAGGTAAAGGTTTAAAGATGTCATTGCATTTGATGGGTGTGTCCTCTGTTGCTGCTCTCCTTGATTGTGTCTCAATCTGTCTCACCTCATGTTCATTACTGATCTCTCCACTTTCACTCTCTGTGATGTAGAGCTCTGTGTAGATCTCATTCAGGAGTGTTGGGTTTCCCTGCTTTGCTGTTCCCTCACACAGACACTGAAACTTCAACCTCAGATTTGATCTAAATGTTTTGAAGACTTCAGCAAGAGTAGAGCCATAACTGTAAAATGACAATATTTTTAAAAATTAGTTAAACAGGTAAATGTAAAGAGCATAGTGTGTTTTTTTTTCTATATCACGAGAACATATCATTAGGTTTATGAAATGTGTAAATCATTGATCATGCGATGACCCATTTAGCATCTACAACAAATATAAAAATCTTAAAATTTACCTTAAACCAGGATGTATGCTTTCATTAAAGTCTTGTGGTTGATGTACAGTTTGGTCATACTTCATTTTCTTACAGGCGGGTTCTGTTATGGCTGATCTGAGTGGCGGGATTGACCTTAAACATCACAAAGAGTATAAATTATAATCAGACATTTGGACATTGGTGAAATTTTTGTCATTACTTAAATCCTTACACTGTAATAACACTTCTTACACTAATGTACTTAATAGCAATGCACTTGCTCTAGGACACAGATGTGATTGTTGACAGTTTAAACCTTGCAAGAACTTACAATCACAACAGATCTCAACACACCTCAACAGCCGGTACCCAGTTGTATGTCATTTTTGTGACAACCTGTGACAGCCTGTATTTGATTACCTGTCTGATTTAGTGAATTTTTTTGTTTTAAATCTGCTCATTCTAAAAAGTCATGCTTTATTTCATAACTTTTATAAAAGGGTTATACCTGACTATACCACCTGTGTCTCCACTCTTAAAATGCAGTGGATGTTGCATAGACCAGTCACTCTTCATAGACACGCAGCTGGGGTCTGGTAAGTTTGATTTCTCCTGCTGGACTGAACTGAAACAAAAAACAGATTCAGTTGAATGTTTATTCCTTTAACTACTGAATTCATCCTATATGATAAGAGTAAACCAAATCACATAGTGTATTCATTAATAATTAGAATGAGTAATCTGGTTT
This sequence comes from Spinibarbus caldwelli, assembly GCA_039654775.1. NCBI lineage: Eukaryota > Metazoa > Chordata > Actinopteri > Cypriniformes > Cyprinidae > Spinibarbus > Spinibarbus caldwelli. The sequence continues at coordinate 12,518,533 of CM077248.1, forward strand.
AGACTGGCTGCTTGGTATTTTTATAATTGCATAATTCTACCTATATTTGTTAACAGTATTTTATAATGCATTTATAGATATTTAGTAATAATAAAAATATAAGCATATGTTATAAGGTTAAACCTGGGATAAGGCCATGTGTCTCCACTCTTAAAATGTAGTGGATGTTGCATAGACCAGTCACTCTTCACAGACACACAGCTGGGCTCTGGTAAGTCTGATTTCTCCTGTTGGACTGAACTGTAACAGAGAACAGCTTCAGTTTTCTCCTTCATACACTCCTGAACAAAATCATAAGACCGGGGGAAACATTACAAGTAGCCCATTCGTATTTTGCACTGGTGGATCGTAACCAGGTTGTAAGTACTGCTTCAAATTGCCAAAAGAAGAAACAGCAGCAAGAGACAAAAAAATAGAGAATAGGCAATTTATTGAAAACTGCATTTAAACTCAAACAGGCTGTTCATCAGCTGATCAAAAGTTTAAGACCGTACAGCCTTAAAAAGTTAAAATCTGTGCAAAAAATATGGCTTTCATGTTATTGTTCTTCAGGCAGTCACACTGGCGTGATCTCCTGATGGCAAAGGCAAAAAGTCTTTCTGTCTTTGAACGTGGCAGGATTGTTGAGCTGCACAAGCAAGTGCTCTCGCAACGCGCCATCGCTGCCAAGGTTGGACACAGTTAAGACAGTCATTTTACATTTCTTAAAAAATCCTGAGATTTATGGGACAAAATTCAATTGGTAGACCCCAAAAAAAAAATCACCTTATCACCAATCTTATTTAGGAGAGTATCACTGAAATTACCATAATCATCTTAATATATATGTTTAATCTCTAAGAATTTTGAACTGACTTAAATTCACGTTCCTCTTTTGTTAAAAAAAAAGGTACAAAAGTTTCTATAGCCTCACATCTTATTCTATCCACCTTATTCTTCAATGTGGAAGTAAGCCTATGGACGAGACTTCTGGTTCATTAGCCACCATAGGGAAATAACGAGAACAATAACAATGTGCAGTAAATGGTAAAAGTGTTTGCACTACAAACCAGTATGTTCATAATTAAGATAATACATTAAAATAATAAGGTAAGACACACCAATTTGCAATATCAAGCAGCAAAACGAGCTGTTCTGTACAGCTAAAAATAGCTGGACGCGGATGAGACCGGAAGCCAGACCCATAAAATTAACAAATGGCCGCACCCGCTCTTACGTGAAAAATAAGGTGGATAATATGAAGGTTATTCAATCTTGTTTATTGTAGAGCTGTCAATAGTTTAAAATTTTTAATTGTGATTAATCAAACACTTATTGTGAAATTGACCATATACCATTTATTTGTTTAACACTTTTATTATGTCATCATTTGCTATATCCAGCAAAACTGTATTTTCTGCAACAAAACTATTTTCTGCAAGGTAAATGTTGGTGTATGTCCAAAAAGGACACTTGGATATTCCAAAAGGACACCAAATAACCAAATGATATAAAGAGTCCTTCTGAAGCTTTTGAATGGTAGTGTATGTAGAAACTGCAATGCAAGTTTTTTATTGTATTTGTGTTTTTTTCTGTGAGGATTTTATTAACTGAAATAATTTTGGTAAAGTGGTAGTATGTGGTCACAATCTAAAACAATTTCATAGTTGTACAGTTGCAGGAAATTAATCATTAGATCACCTGTCAGCCAGAATCATGTACTGATCAGGAGGAGAATTTAGAGAGTTGCCTCTGTAGGGTCAAAAATAATCAAAGACTTCTGCTTTCCTGTCCCAAACATATCTTGAGTAACAAAAGGGCCATTTGGCATTCCTGAAGGCACAGAGGTGCTGATAGTGATCAAGGCCTGTAGGCCAACATGTGTATACATCGGGGGTCTGCTAATTGTCACACCTTTTGCACAGTGGGTGAAGCTGTAATCTGCTGATTGGTCAGTTTGAATGTCTCACATTTGGTTTTTGGTCACATGGTCAAGGAAAGGATAAAAGTAGTTTGTAACTGTTGCTCTGTCTCTTTTCTTGGCTGGAGCTCTTCTTGGGGCTCTGCCCTCTCTCTCTCTCTTTCTTCCTTTCTCTATTCTCCCCCTCTATCTCTCAAGTAACATTTTACATACATGTTGGGTACAATTAACTGGTTATGTTTTACCATCCTTCATCTATTTTGTAACCAATTCAAGTGTAACCATAATGAAATACTGTTATTAAACCATTTCAATTATTATGTGCTGTCTAGTCTTGATTCAAGGTTAATATTTAAGTGCTACCTATTGCAATACAATATAGTCACTTAATAGCTACGCTCTCCCACATATTTAGCTATTCTAACTGCGCTTATTTCCGTCATTGGTATAAGTGGCAGTGGGTGGTAATAGACAAGAAATGCACAGTTTTATACCATCGTGCTGATAACGTTTCTTTAGTCATTCGGCAATCCTACAGCCTGAACCACTGTAGGGAAACCACCCTTACACCTCCATTGTGATTAACTTAATGCCACTGACACTCATGAATGGACTGACTGTTTAGGCAAATTCTGCTTCTATTACAAAAAGTCATACTTGAAGCCAAAAAGTCGTACCTGAGATGAGGCCCTGTGTCTCCACTCTTAAAATGTAGTGGGTGATGCATAGACCAGTCACTCTTCATAGACACACAGCTGGGCTCTGGTAAATCTGATTTCTCCTGCTGGACTGAACTGTAACAGAACAGACCCAGTTCCTTCAAATCACTGCATTGATCTGATTCATCTTAATATAAAACACGTTACTTTGCGTACGTTATAAAACACGAACGTTGAGCATAAATTTACTTGTTCATATTTTGTTTAAAAAACAGCATTCCCCCTGCATACCTGCATCCTAGAAAAGAATCCTCATCTCTGAATGTGTCATCCATGATGGAGCTGAACGCTTGACACAACTGTTTTGGATCTCAACCACTGACTTAAATGTAAATGAATAAACACCAAACAAAGTAGTTAAACAGTCTTTGTAATTCAGTTGAACGGATCCTGTGAGTTAGAGAACCATCAGGCAGCAACATTCACTCAAATAAACAATAGTATGTTATCACAAATAGCGATTAGAATTTTGAAGAATCGAATGCACTTTAAAGCTCAAGACGCCACAAATAATTTGCGTTAAGACGAAAAATGATCGAACACATCAAAAAACAATATGTTCTTCAGAGAAAAGATTAATGCGGAAGCTACCTGTAAAGAGACTCGGAACCTGTCCTGAACACACCTTGTTTAAAATTTACCTATAGACTCAAAATCATCCATCTTTTCCACCAGTTAAGCAAATTAAATTCCTGCCTTTTAACGTTTCTATTAAACACTTTAATAGTTCGTATAGTAAAGAACCGCTTCCGTCTGTTTAAAATGGCGAAACATCAACATGTAGTTTCACTTTTTGTTTGTAACAATACTGACTCATGGCCATGGTCACATGATCGCATCACGTCACGCAACTCTCAAGCCAGGCAAATAGAGTGGGGGAACAAAATCTCCAGGTACTGATGGCCTGTCTGTTGAATTTTATTTACATTTAAAGCAGCCTTTATATTGTTTGTTTAGAGAATGTATTCACAAAGGAGAGATGACACCCACAATGAAGCAGGGACTAATTTCTTTGATCCCCAAATCAGATAAAGATTCACTTTTAATTGAAAACTGGAGACCAATATCATTGTTAAATGTTGATTATAAATTACTTGCTTTAATATTTGCAACTCGTTTAAAATCTGGTCTTAATAGTATAATTGGCGAAACACAAAATGGGTTTATGAAGAATAGACACATTAGTTCCAATATAAGACTTGTACTAGATCTCATTGATTATTCAGAGAATATTGATTCAGATTCTATTATAATGTTCTTGGATTTTTATAAAGCATTTGATTCATTAGAGCACCAATTTTTGTTTAAATCTCTTAGTGTTTTTGGTTTCGGAAATAAATGTATTAACATGGCGAGAATGCTTTATAATGATATTAACGCTTCAGTTTTGGTTTGCTTGCAAACTACTAAATGTTTTAATTGTGATAGAGGAGTGCATCAAGGTTGCCCCATTTCTCCGTTTCTTTTTCTTTTGGCTGTTGAATTGTTATCACTTAATATTTTACAAAATCCCACTTTGAAAGGTATTTCTGTATTTGGTAAAGAATTTAAAATATCTCAACTTGCTGAAGATACTACCTTATTTCTTAAAGATCAAAGTCAAATTCCTTTAAGTATTCATATTATTCAGTCTTTTTCTGAAGCCTCAGGCTTGTATTTAAATTTATCAAAGTGTGAACTATTTTGTCTGTATGATACCCAACAAGCATCTATACATCATATACCGGTTAAAGACTGTGTCAGGTATCTGGGGATTTTCCTTACTAAAGATAGATTGACTCGTCAACATCTCAATTTTTCTCCTAAAATAAAGAAAACTAGAATGATCTTTAATTCTTGGCTTCAACAAGATCTATCCATCTATGGTAGAGTTCTAATATCTAAAGCGGAGGGATTGTCCCGTTGTGTTTACCCTGCTTTATCTTTATCTGTTAGTGACAAATTGCTGATGATATAAATAAAATGTTTCTGAATTTTATTTGGAAGAATAAATCCCATAAAATTAGGAAATCTGTTTTGTCTAAAGGTGGTAGTCTTTGTTCTGAAGGTGCATTGGAAGTTTTGGATTTCAAATAATTAGTTAGTTCATTTAGAATTAGTTGGTTAAAAAAATGTCTCTGTAGTAATGATTCAATTTGGTACTATATCCCCAATACTATATTTCGTAGATTAGGTGGTCTAGATTTTCTTTTAAAATGCAATTTCACTCCTTCTAAATTGCCGATTTCTCCCTCTAATTTTCACCAACAAGCTTTACTTGCTTGGAAACTGTGTTATGTGCACAACTTTTCTCCCCACAAAGAAATTATTTGGAATAATTCAAGTATTTTAATTCGTGGAAAGTCTCTTTTTATTGACAAGTGGTATGACAGAGGTATTGTCTTTGTTTTGGATTTGTTTAAAGATGATGGTACTATACTGGAGTATGAAGAATTTATGACTTTGTATAGTTTTCCTCTGCCAGCTAGATCTTTCAATTCTGTCATCAAAAGTTTGTCTCCAAGTTATGTGCATTTATTTAAAACATACTTATGCTATAATGAGAAGAAAACAATTACGCCCAAACTTTTACTGGATGGAGTTTGTTTTCTTGATAAAAAAATGTAACAGTAGATATATAAAGCGAATGTTACATTATTCAGTATATCCCTAGATGTAAATTTTTCTGGACCAATTTTTTTGACAATATTCATTGGAAGAGGGCATGGTTACTCCCTGAAAAATTCTGCAATTCTAATAAAATCAGAGAGGTACATTTTAAGATTTTGCATAATGTTTATCCAACGAACTCTCAAATTGCTTCTTTTTTTTTTTTTGATCTTTCTAACTTATGTGTATTCTGCAAAGTTGAGGAAGAAACTTTACTACATTTAATCTATTATTGCAATCAGGTTAAATCTTTTTGGGAGAACTTAAATTGTTATTTATCTTCTTTTATAAAATGTGATTTAAAATTCTCACTGAAAGATATATTTCTGTATTTTTCTGGCATTGACCATGTTATCGATCTTGTTGTTAATTTTTTTTGTTTTGCATTGTAAATTTTTTATTCATAAAACCAAAATTCTCAATGCATTACTTAGATTTGATGTCTTTCTTGCAGAGATTTTGGTTGTTGTTAAATCTCTTAAACACATTGATAATAATAAGAATAACAAGTTTATTAAGGCTTATGACGATATTTTTCTTACTGATTGATTGTCGTTGGTTTGCTTTTGTTTTTTCTTTCTCCTTTGTTATTGTATGTCAATGCAGTGCTCTTTCATGTTTTCTTTT
>CM077248.1:12529427-12659427 GCA_039654775.1 Spinibarbus caldwelli
TTTGCAAAGTGAAGGATTTTCAGTGGAATTTCTGAAATGTAAGTACACACACACACCCCAAGATCTTTTTTTTTCTCCCCTTTTATTACTCTCTATTTGACTGTACCTGTCATCCCTCTGTTTCTCACTGTATTAGGTTTTGTAATATGTCTTATATATTGTCCTCTTTGTTCTTTTTAATATTTCTAGCCACCCTTTGCATCCTGGGATGGAACAGCATCTGGAGCTTACCTGTTCTCCTTTTTTTGATCAGAAGTTTTGTTGGACTCACTTGGGGCCTTGTTGTTTGGGCATGTTGGACTGTTCATGAAATGGTGAAAATTCATCAGTCTTTGTGGTTTTTAGAACTGTTAAATTATAACCATGTTGGTTAACTTGTGGTTTTAAAGTTATGCATGGTAATATATGTTTCAAGTAATTTAATATTATTAAATTTCATGTCCAATTTATTTTGGAATTCAAAGTATTACTAAATACACTGTTTTATGCCATTCCTTTCATGTAAATTTGAAAGTTTAAATAAATTTTGACCTGTTTAAGAAGTGTCATTTTTTTTTTGTTTTGTTAAATAACAAATGAATTAATTTATACATCATACAACATTTTATGCAGTTAAATGTTGTTTAACGCTTATGCAGTTAATGAATAGCTTAAATTTAAAATTTACCTGCTACATCATACACACATTAAAGTAGTTTACTGTAAAAAATACAGCAATTAAAAAAAAAACTGTTATTTACTGTAATCAGGAAATACAGGGACATGCTGTAAATTAAATTACAGTACCACTGCTGTAAAAATTACAGTATCACGCTGCAACCCTGCTGCCAGTATTTTGCTGTAAAATTTACAGGTATTTTTTTACAGTGTAGGTCTATTGTTGCAAAGCATAGCATTCCAGCTTTGTGAATATTTATATCAAATTCTCCATGACATGAGTTCAAACCAGTGAAATGTGATTTTTAAACCCATGCTGATGAAAACAAAAGGATCTGACTGACATTCGCAAGGCGCCTACATAAGACGTGCCTTTCCGAGAGCGCGCAATCTCCATATAAAGTATATTATTGCGAAATATGGCTTGGCAAGATTCACACAAACATAATGTTGTCTTACATGAACGTTTAGTTAATGGTTGGGGGAAAGTCTGATGTGTAACATTATATTGGATCCGTGAATTAGGTCTTAATATAGATCTTTCTCAATGTTAATCAAACATTAAAAGAAAAGATGGAATCACTCGTCGCTCTTGATTAAACTACTGTTTATTTGCATTTTTGTTCTTGTTTTTAATAACAATAAAATAAAAATAAAAAAATAGCTATATTAATAATAATATAGTAATTATTTTAAAGCAAAGAATAGGAGGAAAATATGTAACGTTGCTTGGTGAGTTTGCTTTGGAATCTTCAGAAAACTTTAACTCGATATTTCTCAGAATCAACTCTGCTGACTCAATCTTAATTGGGTATCTGAAAAAATCTTTCATAGATCTTTCATTCTTTCATAGATAACAGAAATAATTATATTATAGCATTAGAAATAGCCCACTGTTACTAAAGAGCTTACGCATATTGGAGGACTAACCAATACAGATAGCAAAAAAATTCTTTTAGTAAACACCAATACTGCAGCAGTGGCACAAAGCTTACATAATTTGTTATAAACCTTAAATACATTTGTTTTAATAAATTTGTTAAGCACTGTATATAGGCCTATAGTTTAAATCTCTTCATCAAAAATTAAGATAATAAAGATAATAAAGACGAATAAAAACACAAATTCAGTGTTAACCAACTCTTTGATCACAGTCAGGTTTACTGTAATTTCTTTATCCTGTAAAAGGCGCCTATGAAGCGTCTGATATTTATCTTCAGACAGCTATACGCGGTTATCCCTTTACAGTTCCTACTCTCATAAAATACGTGCACTACATGTTGACTTGTAAACCTTAATTGAACGTTCAACAACAGATATTTCAGCACAATGAATGTTTTTGCGCTGAATATTTTCTCCCTCTCTGACGCGCATTCACGTGCCCGCCGCGCCGGCGCTCATTCAGTAATTCGGTCATTTAAACTTAACACAGACTGTCAGGATGGGACTTTATGCAAAAATGGAAATGCTCGGGTGAATTTGTGACATTTACAGATAAGGATATGACCGTAAACTGAACGTTTTTGCGCTGAGGACGCACACGCATCTGTCAAAGCGCCTGACAGGGCAAGCCATTACGCTAATGCATTAACTTAAAGGTTAAAATAAAGAATTCTCATGTTTTGGGCAGCTTGGATCACGTACTTCTCCCGCAGCATCTCATTCTGTTTCCTCCACTATTATTAGATGCATTTTGGCCACAGAAATGCGTTATTCAGTGCTGTAATTTGACGCGACCGGCTGAAGTTGGACGTGCACTGTGGGCAGACCCGACTAATCGATAATGAGAATCGTTGTCGATTATATTCATTATCGATTATAATCGATTTTATCGATTAGTTGTTGCAGCCCTAAAACTGATTATCTGAAACAATCCAAAAATGGCTGGGTCGTCTGGGACGCAAAGGCAGTTTTTTCACCTTTTGACCACAAGATGTCGTTAGTGTGCATCGTCTTGAAAAGCTTCGAGTAATGAAGCTTTTTACGAAACAGATGAGGGGTGCTTCGCAAAGCTTCATTTTTCCATCACTAGCTATTACAACGTTTCCACCATTAGGTCTTCCTCGGGCACAAATTACGTGAAATGAGGTACAACTCTTTATAACAGGTGGTCATCCTAATTAGACATGTTCAATCACTATGTAGGTGTACTCCCACAAAAAAAAAAAAAAAAAGAAAGGGAGAGAGAGAGAGAGAGAGAGAAAGAGTGAAGTCGTCGAGAAGTCATGCTCCACTCGAGCTCTTAAAACTTAAACAATTTTTTGCCTCTAGAGAGAACCAAATCCGACAATACCTACATTAAACTGAAGATAAAAACAAAGAATCACAAGATAATAGTGATTCAATTCTTATATATATATACACAGTGGGGGAAAAAAGTATTTAGTCAGCCACCAATTGTGCAAGTTCTCCCACTTAAAAAGATGAGAGAGGCCTGTAATTTTCATCATAGGTATACCTCAACTATGAGAGACAAAATGAGAAAAAAAAAAAATAATAAAAAAAAAAATAAAAAACAAAAAAAATCCAGAAAATCACATTGTAGGATTTAAGAATTTATTTGCAAATTATTGTGGAAAATCAGTATTTGGTCAATAACAAAACTTCATGTCAATACTTTGTTATATACCCTTTGTTGGCAATGACAGAGGTCAAACGTTTTCTGTAAGTCTTCACAAGGTTTTCACACACTGTTGCTGGTATTTTGTCCTCTAGAGCAGTAATGTTTTGGGGCTGTCGCTGGGCAGCACAGACTTTCAACTCCCTCCAAAGCTTGAGATCTGGAGACTGGCTAGGCCACTCCAGGACCTTGAAATGCTTCTTACGAAGCCACTCCTTCATTGCCCAGGCGGTGTGTTTGGGATCATTGTCATGCTGAAAGACCCAGCCACGTTTCATCTTCAATGCCCTTGCTGATGGAAGGAGGTTTTCACTCAAAATCTCACGATACATGGCCCCATTCATTCTTTCGTTTACACGGATCAGTCGTCCTGGTCCCTTTGCAGAAAAACAGCCCCAAAGCATGATGTTTCCACCCCCATGCTTCACAGTAGGTATGGTGTTCTTTGGATGCAACTCAGCATTCTTTCTCCTCCAAACACGACAAGTTGAGTTTTTACCAAAAAGTTCTATTTTGGTTTCATCTGACATTCTCCCAATCCTCTTCTGGATCATCCAAATGCTCTCTAGCAAACTTCAGTCGGGCCTGGACATGTACTGGCTTAAGCAGGGGGACACGTCTGGCACTGCAGGATTTGAGTCCTTGGCGGCGCAGTGTGTTACTGATGGTAGCCTTTGTTACTTTGGTCCCAGCTCTCTGCAGGTCATTCACTAAGTCCCCCCGTGTGGTTCTGGGATTTTTGCTCACAGTTCTTGTGATCATTTTGACCCCACGGGGTGAGCTCTTGCGTGGAGCCCCAGATCGAGGGAGATTATCAGTGGTCTTGTATGTCTTCCATTTTCTAATAATTGCTCCCACAGTTGATTTCTTCACACCAAGCTGCTTACCTATTGCAGATTCAGTCTTCCCAGCCTGGTGCAGGTCTACGATTTTGTTTCTGGTGTCCTTTGACAGCTCTTTGGTCTTGGCCATGGTGGAGTTTGGAGTTGGACTGTTTGAGGTTGTGGACAGGTGTCTTTTATACTGATAACGAGTTCAAACAGATGCCATTAATACAGGTAACAAGTGGAGGACAGAGGAGCCTCTTAAAGAAGTTGTTACAGGTCTGTGAGAGACAGAAATCTTGCTTGTTTGTAGGTGACCAAATACTTATTTTACCGAGGAATTTACCAATTAATTCTTTAAAAATCCTACAATGTGATTTTCTGGATTTTTTTTTTTTCTCATTTTGTCTCTCATAGTTGAGGTATACCTATGATGAAAATTACAGGCCTCTCTCATCTTTTTAAGTGGGAGAACTTGCACAATTGGTGGCTGACTAAATACTTTTTTGCCCCACTGTATATATATATATATATATATATATATATATAAGAAGGTACTAAATTGAATGAAAGCAACTAAGGAGCAGCAGCATGCTGAGCACGTGAACCAAATCAAACTGACAATAAGTCAGACTAACAGAAATAAAAGAAATAAGCCTGGCTTATTTGGTAAACTTGTTTTATGAAACAGCCCCCTGGTCGAAACGTTACAACAAATAGCCTACTTTTTATGGAGCTGCTATATCAGTGTGCAGACATTAAATTTGTTCTTTTGCTATAATTTCAGTAAGCAGTAAGCCCTTTAAACATAACAAAAATATATATCATTAACAACTGAAAAGCTTATGCTGATTAAAGAAGTGTGAAATAGCAATATAATCTTTTTACAATCACATTTTTATGTGTTTATTTTTATTTGATGATTTTTATTTTATTTATTTTTTTGCAAGTGTCTGGGATTCTGCTGGCCTTTTTGGCAGATCTTCAAATAAAACAAATATTAAAAGAATTTACACAGTGATTAAAAAAGAGTATTATGGACGGATGAATGCACATTTGAGGTACTGAGCGGCTCCACTTTCCCACTTATTTGAAACAGACAGCATTCTCAACCAATTGAAATAAACAGACACGCCCCTGCAGTTCGACACGCCCACTATATTCTGAGCTGAAGAGAACCAGACTTGAAGTTTTTCGCCCGGATTCCTCCACATTTTTCTCCTCCATCATGGAGGCTCTCGGGGGATATCCCACCAAATCATCTGCTTTTAGAGCAGGACTGATCAAGGTCTTGCTGAGTGTGGCCGTGTGCATGGGCTCACTGTACCTGCTGCAGAATAAACTGTCAAAGTCACGAAAAGTCAAAGATTTCTACTCGTATGAAGTGAAGGACGCGAGAGGCAGGACCGTCTCACTGGAGAAGTATCGGGGGAAAGTAAGTTATGCGATCTCATAGAGTAGACACAAACGTTTTGTTTAAAATGATTTAACATAATTTGTGAGGCTTTTGAGAATGCATGATTGTACAGATGTGTCCCGTGCAGCGGTGTTTTCTCTGTCTCTGATAATAGGTGTCTCTGGTTGTAAACGTGGCGAGTGGAAGCGAGTTAACGGAGCAGAATTACCGGACTCTGCAGGAGCTTCACCGGGAGCTCGGCACGTCTCATTTCAACGTGCTCGCCTTTCCCTGCTCGCAGTACGGTGACACCGAGTCAGGCACCAGTCGAGAAATCGAGGCTTTCGCCAGATCCAGCTACGGTGTGACCTTCCCCATCTTCAGCAAGATCAAAATAATGGGCTCTGAGGCGGAGCCCGCGTTCAGATTCATCACAGGTAGCTTTTACCTGACAATAATCTTCATACAGGAACTTTTTGTTAGTAAATACGTTTAAAAAAGAATTTCATGAGAACGATGTACACTCACATGAGTTGAAAACTCCAGGCATATTTTTTTCTGTATAAAGTTGTTTTATTGTTTAGAGGGGAATGGCGACCCCTCATGGTCGCCGATATTTTGACATCCTATGATCAGCCGTTGCTACAACTAATAGTCATTTATTTATAATAATACTATTTACCTTATGTAACACGAGCCAGTGTTCGAGATATTTTACAAACACACGAAGATAAAAATACATGTAAAGAAAATAAGCTGATCAAACAATATAACAACACACAACAACGGCCCGAGGTGGGGTGTTAGATCATTGAGCACTCAAAAAGAAATTCAGCCAAGATAATCAGAACATCCTCTGGTTTAACATCGAGGCTGTTACTAAAGGAAAATAAAGTTATATTTCTTTATAATATATAAATATATATATATATATATATATATATATATATATATATATATATATATATATATATATATATATATATATATATATATATAATTTGTTTTTCTTTTTTAATTTCTAGATTCAGTACAGAGAATTCCAAAATGGAACTTCTGGAAGTTTCTTGTGAGTCCTGAGGGCCAGGTGGTGCGTTTCTGGAAGCCGGAGGAGCCCATAGATGACATCCGAAAGGAAGCCACAGCACTTGTGCGGAATATCATATTGAAGAGGAAACAGGAACTATGATGTGCACAAACTCCCTTAGAGACGCAGTCATTGTGCACGTTTAAGTGCGTATAGATCCTCTGTGCTATTTTGGTAAATGTGAATGAAACTGGCATAAGATTTGTCAGTAAGGCCTGTCTTTGTGTGCTTGTTTGTGTGTGTTAATGTTAATAATTTGGATTTTTGTGAAAAGAAGTATGATTTTGAAAAACAAAATGCCTTTTAAAATGTCTTTTTACAATCAAATTGGAATATTTAAAGATGTAACCATGCAAATGTTTCAAACCACTTTTCTGGCATGTGACAAGAAAATCACTGAACAATCAAGTTTGTAATTGTATATGTTGGTATATTGGATTAAACAAAAAGTATTACAGATTAATGCAGAATTCAGATTAGCATGGGATAAGAGGTAATGTTATTTCTTAAAAGTATTACTTTGTCTTGTCTGTTAAGTAATGTTTACTTGACATTTTAAAAAAAAATCTGCCATTGTCTCTAGTTATGAAGCTGTTGTTGAATAAAAATGATGATCAATGTCTTTACATGTGAAGTAGCATATTTTTTAGCATTTGAAGACTAAGAATATCACAAAGATACTCGAGTGCACTGTTGTTTTGAAGCATATGCAACAATTTCAGGGAAAAACTGGACCAGTTCTTTTGTGAGCGCTTATTCTGCCAGTAGGTCTGGTCTGTATGTTTCTGTAATAATAATAATAAAGCTTAGACACTATTTTAAAAAAGCTTACCAATTCTCAATTTATGTACTTGTTTTGGGGTTTTTGGCCTTTAAACATAACAAAATCCATCATTGTAAAATTCTGTGATCATTTTTGAGGAATGCTGTTTCACAAAAGTTGCATAACAGGAAAACCAATATTTGATACTCTTTTCTTTTAGCTTAAGAATACTACAATGCCAAAAATGCATATGGAGAATGGATGACCAAACCTCAGTCTTAATGATAATGCCAATTATTTGTTTTGTAAAAAAAACAAAAAACAAAAAAAAAGTATAAAGATAATGTATTTTTGACTATGTCCACTAGATGGCAAAATAATGCAACATGACAAATTTCTCTCTCACTTTCAGGTTGCATGGTTGCTTTGTTTGCACTTGCTTCATTTTACTTCAGCTGGTAGTTTGTGGAAAGGGAAAAAACAGTATATGTATATCTATAGGCAGTACACTATGTGCTGTTATGTATAATGCATTAGCCTATATAGTGTTATTAGTGTACACTGTAAAACATACTAGTGAGCATTAGTTTTTAGTATGCTCTATTTAGAAGGTAGGTTATAGATGTACATTACAGCAATCAAAAACTGATGCAGTGTTTACAGTGTACCCTATATGTAGCATACTTTAGGTCTAAAATAGGCTGGCAGTTTCTTGGGGGGACAAATAGAATTCCAGTTTCCTTTGTTTAGCTATTGCTTCTGTCCATTGTCAATATTATGTATTTTTATATTAATAATTTGATTTGTTCTAGTTGTGTTTTTCTCCAAGAGGCCATAAGCAGATATCTTAGAAAGCGACAGCCCTTGTACACTCATTCTTCATCCTTTTGACTAATGTGACAGTAGAGGCACAAATGGCAAAGAACAGAATAATGAGTAAGGAATCACCTTCCCTGCCCTCATGTTTAACGGATTCAGCTTGACCCAGCCAATCCAACACGCTGTTGTTATTTGAGCTGAATGTTCTTAGAGGAAAAACATACTCGGAACTAAATGTACCAAGTGTCCAGACAAGTGAAGGCGTAAAGTCTTAAGCTTCAAAGTTCATCCTGGTGGGGTTACCGCTGCCTGACTGTGCTCTGACATTATGTGAGCTCTGATCAAAAGGGCCCTGTTTGCTTTGACAGCACAGAAGACCCCATAAGGTGCACCGCTGGGCCTAAAACTCCATGGGAAACTAAGCCAAAATGACTTTTTTAATGGTACTTTTGTTAGTGATACATGAAGGTGAGCGGCCCAATTAATGACAAATAATTCATGGATGAACTGTCCTTTCAGGAACAAGCAACAAGAATATGATAAAATTCATATTAATTTTGGCCTATCATGTTTTTAAACCATTATTTTATGTTTTTGTTTTGTTTAGCCATGGGGTGGCAGACGAGGACTCTGGTATTGTTCTGCAGTAATGTGGGTCTGTATGCTTGTCACACCAGCACAGACCATAACATGCATACTTCCCAAGACCTCAATGGGACTGTCTCGAAAGCTGTTACAGCATCACTGTTTATGTAACCAGATGTACATAGCAGAACAGTCTGCACTTCTTGTTTGAGATCACGGTGACAAAAGCAAGTGTACACACTGCTGAAGATCTGTTTACAGATGTTTAACACACACACACTCTTTATAACCACAATTATATACACACACTGACAAGAACCATAAGCTCAACTCCACTGAGAGGAACTGGACATCTGCGTCCCGCTTCGTGTCTCTAGAAAGATAGGGATAATTTAAAGTAATAGTTCACCCAAAAATAAAACTTCTGTCATTATTTCCTCGCCCTCATGTCATTCCAAACTTGTAGCTGTAATTTTTTTAATTGCTTACGTCATGCAATGAAGCAAATGCACACCTTTTTGAGGTGCAAGTTAGAGAAAGAACTTAAAGACAAAATATAACTGCACTCTCAAAAATATAAAAAGCTTATGTGAGAATGCAGTTATATTTTGTCTTTGTTATTTTTTGTTTTCTTTCAGTGGAACATATGAACAATTTTTTTTTGTGTGTGTGTTCTTTTCATTAAACAGTTTACAGTGATCATTTCAATCAAGCAAAAGAGGCGCCAGAAAAGCAGTCCATATGTTTTGTGTACTATAGTCCAGGTCTTCTGAAATCATACAACAAACGAAAAGACAGAGATATTAATGAACACAATGCTTTTTGACGTATCGTGTGAGGTTGGACATCAAATGCCAATGGTTCTCATATATGGCTTATGACCAAATACAAATGATGTCAAATCTGCACCATATTCAATCTGAAATTTACAGGGATGATTTTTACTAAATAATTTGGTCAAGTCAAGTCAAGTCACCTTTATTTATATAGCGCTTTTAACAATACAGATTGTGTCAAAGCACTTAACAGTATCAAATTGGAGGATAGAGTGTCAGTAATGTATAATAATAAGATTAAACACTCAATTTTCAGTTAAAGGCATTTCATTATTGAATTCAGAGATGTCATTGTCTAGCTCAGTTTAGTTTAAATAGTATATATGAAATCAAATTGACGATAATCGTTAGAAATTAAGTGTCCCCAAATGAGCAAGCCAGAGGCGACAGCGGCAAGGAACGAAAACTCCCTCTGACAGAATGGAGAAAAAAAACCTTGGGAGAAACCAGGCTCAGTCGGGGGGCCAGTTCTCCTCTGGCCAGGATATTATTATTTATTTTTTTACTTATTGTATTAATTAAATTTTAAATGTATAAATGTATTATATTTCTATTTTTATATTGTTGCAATTTCTAACAATAATAGTATTATGTAGTTAGGTATTTTATTATATTATAGTTATTTTGTTTAATTTTAAGTTTTATTGTATTTAAGTCGAGGTCCTTCACTGGGGATATGTCCCCGAGGCTCATCCAGGTGTCCGGCCTCCGCCGACGGTCAGGGTCGCAGACATCATCTCCCGGCGCCATCTGATCCGGACACGGACTGAGAAACAGAATAATAAAGAAACAGACAAATATTAGCGTAGATGCCATTCTTCTTACGATGTAACGAGTACATCGTGTGTTATGAGGAGTGTTCCCGGTTCCGGTTGATCTAATTAATGCAGCCTAACAATCCTTTAACGGATTTGAATAATAGAAGTGTATTAGTGTGTTATGTGTAAGCCAGGTTAAAGAAATGTGTCTTTAATCTAGATTTAAACTGACACAGTGTGTCTGCCTCCCGAACAGTGTTAGGTAGATTGTTCCAGAGTTTGGGCGCTAAATAGGAAAAGGATCTGCCGCCCGCAGTCGATTTTGATATTCTAGGTATTATCAAATGGCCAAAGTTTTGAGAACGCAGCAGACGTGGAGGACTATAATGTGATAAGAGCTCGCTCAAGTACTGAGGAGCTAAGCCATTCAGGGCTTTATAAGTAATTAACAAGATTTTAAAATCTATCCGATGTTTGATAGGGAGCCAGTGCAGTGTTGACAGAACCGGGCTAATATGGTCATACTTCCTGGTTCTAGTAAGGACTCTAGCTGCTGCATTTTGGACCAACTGTAGTTTATTGATCAAGCGTGCAGAACAACCACCCAGTAAAGCATTACAATAGTCTAACCTTGAGGTCATAAACGCATGAATTAGCATTTCTGCATTTGACGTTGAGAGCATAGGTCGCAATTTAGATATGTTTTTGAGATGGAAAAACGCAGTTTTACAGATACTAGAAACATGGCTTTCAAATGAAAGATTGCTATCAAACAGCACACCTAGGTTCCTAACTGATGAAGAAGAATTGACAGAGCAGCCGTCACGTGTTAGATAGTGTTCTAGGTTATTACATGTGGGGTTTTTAGGTCCGATAATTAACACCTCTGTTTTTTCAGAATTTAGCAGTAAGAAGTTACTCGTCATCCAGTTTTTTATATCGACTATACATTCCGTTAGTTTCTCAATTTGGTGTGTTTCACCGGGCCGTGAAGAAATATAGAGCTGAGTATCATCAGCATAACAGTGAAAGCTAACACCATGTCTCCTGATAATATCTCCCAAGGGTAACATGTAAAGCGTGAAAAGTAACGGCCCTAGTACTGAGCCTT
Source organism: Spinibarbus caldwelli (assembly GCA_039654775.1). Lineage (NCBI taxonomy): Eukaryota > Metazoa > Chordata > Actinopteri > Cypriniformes > Cyprinidae > Spinibarbus > Spinibarbus caldwelli. The sequence goes on from CM077248.1 coordinate 12,540,884, forward strand.
GAGGTACTCCATACTGCACTTGTGATCGATATGATACCTCTTCATTTACTGCTACGAACTGATGGCGGTCAGATAAGTACGATTTGAACCATGCTAAGGCACTTCCACTAATGCCAACTAAGTTTCCTAGTCTATTCAAAAGAATGTTGTGGTCGATAGTGTCGAACGCAGCGCTAAGATCCAGTAGAACTAATAAAGAGATACAACCATGATCAGATGATAGAAGCAGGTCATTTGTAACTCTAATGAGAGCAGTCTCAGTACTATGATACGGTCTAAATCCTGACTGGAATTCCTCACAGATACCATTTTTCTCTAAGAAGGAATATAATTGTGAGGATACTACCTTTTCTAGTATCTTTGACAGAAAAGGGAGATTTGAGATCGGTCTGTAATTAACTAGATCTTTGGGGTCAAGTTGTGGTTTTTTAATGAGAGGCTTAATAACAGCCAATTTGAAGGTTTTGGGGACATATCCTAATGACAATGATGAATTAATAATAGCCAAAAGAGGATCTATGACTTCTGGAAGCAGCTCTTTTAGTAGTTTAGATGGAATAGGGTCTAACATACATGTTGTTGGTTTAGATGATTTAACAAGTTTATACAATTCTTCCTCTCCTATAATAGAGAATGAGTGGAATTGTTCCTCAGGGGATCTATAGTGCACTATCTGATGCGATACTGTAGCTGACGGCTGCATGGTTACAATTTTATCTCTAATAGTATCGATCTTGGAAGTAAAGTAGTTCATAAAGTCATTACAGCTGTGCTCTTGAGAAATGCCAACACCTGTTGATGCTTTATTTTTCGTTAAATTAGTGACTGTATTGAATAAATACCGGGGGTTATGTTTGTTTTCTTCTAGAAGAGATGAAAAGTAATCAGATCTAGCCGTTTTTAATGCTTTTCTGTAGGATAGGGTACTTTCCCGCCAAGCTATACGAAATACCTCTAGTTTTGTTTTCCTCCAGCTGCGCTCCATTTTCCGGGCTGCTCTCTTTAGGGTGCGAGTGTGCTCATTATACCACGGAGTCAAACTGTTTTCTTTGATCTTCCTTAAGCGTAAAGGAGCAACTGTATCTAAAGTGCTAGAAAAGAGAGAGTCCATAGTTTCTGTTACATCATCAAGTTTTTCTGCGCTGTTGGATATGCTGAGGAATTGAGATAAATCAGGAAGATTACTTACAAAGCAGTCTTTTGTGGTAGAAGTGATGATTCTACCATACTTGTAACAAGGAGTAGAATTTACAGTTTTAGCTATATGGAGTTTACACAAGACTAGATAATGATCTGAGATATCATCGCTTTGCTGCAGAATTTCAACACCACTAACATCAATTCCATGTGACAGTATTAAATCTAGAGTATGATTTCGACAATGAGTAGGTCCTGAAACATGTTGTCTAACCCCAATAGAGTTCAGAATGTCTATGAATGTTGATCCTAATGCATCTTTTTCATTATCGACATGGATATTAAAATCACCAACAATTAAGACTTTATCTGCAGCCAGTACTAACTCAGATAGAAAATCAGAAAATTCTTTAATAAAGTCTGTGTGGTGCCCTGGTGGCCTGTACACAGTAGCTAATACAAACATCACAGGGGATTTATCACTAACACATGTTTCTCTAGATAATGTTATACGCAGCACCATAACTTCAAACGAGTTATACTTAAAGCCTGCCCTCTGAGAAATACTGAGAATATTGCTATAAATTGTAGCAACACCTCCCCCTTTACCTTTTGGACGTGGCTCATTTTTATAGCAGTAATCTTGGGGGGTAGACTCATTTAAAGTAATGTATTCATCTGGTTTTAGCCATGTTTCTGTCAAACAAAGCACATCTAGCTTATGGTCAGTGATCATATCATTTACAAATAGTGCTTTTGTAGAAAGGGACCTGATATTCAGTAAGCCAAGTTTTATCAGTTGTTTCTCTGTATTGTAAACATTTTTTATTTGTTGAACATCAATTAAATTGTTACTATTACTTTGGTTTGGACGTTTTCTGTATTTTCTAGTACGGGGAACAGACACAGTCTCTATAGTGTGATATCTAGGTGAAGGAGTCTCTATGTGCTGAGAATTAACTGCCTTCTGTGACGTGAGGCGGCTAGCAAACGGTCGGTTTAGCCAGTCTGTCTGCTCCCTGACCTGGGCCCTAGTTAGTCAAGTACGAACTCTAAGACTATGTGCCATATTTCTAGAGAGAAGAGCGGCACCACCCCAGGAGGGATGAACACCATCTCTTTTCAACAGGTCAGGTCTGCCCCAAAAACTCTTCCAATTGTCTATGAAACTTACGTTATTCTGCGGGCACCACTTAGACATCCAGCCATTGAGTGATGACAGTCTGCTATGAATCTCAACGCCACGGTAAGCAGGGAGGGGGCCAGAGCATATTACAGTGTCTGACATCATACTTGCAAGTTCACACACCTCTTTAACATTATTTTTAGTGATCTCAGACTGGCGAAGTCGAACATCATTAGCACCGACGTGGATAACAATCTTACTGAATTTACGTTTAGCATTAGCCAGCACTTTTAAATTTGCCAAGATGTCAGGCGCTCTGGCTCCCGGTAAACATTGGACTATGGTGGCTGGTGTCTCTATTTTCACGTTCCGTACAATAGAATCGCCAATTACTAGAGCACTTTCATCAGGTTTCTCAGTGGGTGCGTCACCGAGTGGGGAGAACCTGTTTGATGTTTTTATCGGAACGGAAGAGCGGTGTTTTGACCCGCGACTATGCCGTCTCACAGTCACCCAGTTGCCCTGCTGCACGGGCACAACCGGAACCGAACAATGTACAGGAGTCCCTGAGCTAGTCGCATCCAAAGCAGTATCTACAGCCCTCACATTCTTACTATCCTCAACTAAAGTTTGGATGCGTGTCTCTAGTTCTAAAATCTTCTCTGTCAGCCTAACTATTTCCCTGCATTTATCACATGTGAATCCCTCGTCGCCGACAGAGAGAGATAAACTGTACATGTGGCATGAAGTGCAAACAACAAGAGAAGGAGAAGCCATTACTCACCGTGATTGATGAATGATACCAACTTAACTTACCACTGTTGTTTGATGAACTTCTGAAAAACGGCGCGAGAGAGAAATGAAAACGGAGCGAGAAAAAATAAAACAATAATAGGCGCGAATAGAAACGTGAATGGAACCGCGAGTAACAAGCTAACGCGCTGCACGCGCGCTGCACTCGCGGTTTTAAAAGCGAACGATCAAATTAGTTAGATTAGTTTGATAGATAATACCAGAAATATGGTGGGAATTAAGTTATATATTATCACTTTAAACAACAGAGAGTGAAAGTAAGGTAAAGATTCAATAAAAAAGCGGAGCTACAATCGCAAACCTCTCAGCAGTCTCTTCCTAACAATAACTGTATGACTTAGACTCATTCCCCTCTAATAGGGAACATTCTCAAAACTTTAGGGATCGAGCAAAAACGTTTGGGAGGGGGAAAAAAAAATTATAAGGATTTGAACATTCAGAAATAAAGTTTTCAAAACAATTGAATTTTTGTTCTCAAAATTGTAGCACAAAAACAGTATTTACACAATTTTTTTTTCTGTAACATTTTAGACATTCATCTAGCATTTTTTTTTTTAAATGTTACGCAAAAATAAATGTTAAACTTTTCTGACAATTTACAGTCAGGAAACTGTAACTGTGACCGTGACACTAGTTGCTGAAAGTCAGAGCCAGTCTGCAGATTTGAGTTGATAGATTTAACAGAAAAATCACATAGTGTATGATGGTCACAGCCTGCGTTTTTTTTATCCTCAGACTATGAATCTATCCAGTTGGAGGAGAATATCAATTAAATGAGATATTTTTGAGCTGATTTTAGAACACATATTGCTTTCATTTGTCATGCGTCTCCTATAGCAACAAGGCACACATTTCTGTGTGAGTTTGTTGTGATCAGAACTTAGTAGTCTGGTAGTGTGTGATGGCCAGTTTTTCCTCTGTGACTATTACAAAGTCGGTAAGAGGATGATGCCCAGTATTTTAAAAGCTGGTCAGATTTTGAAAGTCGTGTAATGTATTCCAGCCTTAATGTTCCAAAAATGTTTGCAAAATTCTAAAATAGAATGTTCCATTAACATTCACATAACAAAAATTAAAAACATTTAAAAAAAACGGAATGTTTTCAATATTCAGAGAACGTTCAAAAATAACTTTTTTAAAATTAAACGTGAATGTTACCAAACGTTAGAACATTAGAAAAACGTTAGAACGTAATTTCCGTCGTTACAAATAGAGTTCAATGGAACTAACGAACATAGTTACCTAACGATGCTTTTGGGAAACGCACCCCAGATCAGTTCACTATGAACTGTCAGTGTGTAAGAAAAATCTACATCAAAGTACTTCAAAAATTTTCTTTTTTCCATAAAATCAAATAACAGCAAATATGGGTTTGGAATGACATGAGGGTGACTAAATGACAGAATTTTAATTTTTTCAGCCATTACTTTAACATTTTAGAAGTGTGTGTGTGTATATTCCCTCAGCATGTCCTAGTCCCACCCCCATCATAAAAAAAAAAAAAAAAAAAACTTCTCTATCTCCGCATGCACTCCAGCACATCAATCAGCAGATGGGCACCTCACCAGCCTCCCAGAGGCATCAAACGCATTCAAACCGATTTTCCATCTTAAAAATAAACAAGTATTATTTTGCTACACCCATGGTATTATTAATAAAAGTTTATTACAGAAGCATTGAACAGTCAGTCTTATAAACTGTTTGAAGCACAGATTCAGAGGACACAGTATATGACACAGACATAGAAAGCTCATTCAGACTTGACAAATGACAAATAAGCTGCCCTCTATCAATAACCTGCCACTGATTGTAATAGCTTGCTTAGCATTGTGGGTATTGACACCAACGTGGTGTTTATGAGTAACAGATTTACACAGATTACGCAGGTTATACATCCCAGATAAGCTGGTCACAAGCCAGGTAACTGCAACGATCTAGACACAGAGCCAAACAACAAATGCAAAGATTGCTGTTTTTTAATAATTAATTTTCACAGGTACTAAATAGTCCAAATTAATTTTACATTCAGATTTGGAAAGTTAAAAAGGTCAATTTGTCATTTGAATTTGTTGAAGCCCTGTGAAAATGGACAGTTATTAGCACATGTTGTGGGATATTACATATAATATAATAGTCTGAAGTCAACACTGAGAAAACATTAAGATAACATTAAACAAATACACACACAACTGACACATTGAAAAGAATACATATATCATAAATAACACTGACATTTAACTATTTGATCATCTGAGCTTTACTCCCAAACAACTAAGTGCTGGTTAGTACAGTAACTATTTGTTTGGCTCATTTTTGTTTCAGAAAGACATAAAGATGCTCATGTTACAAGACGACATCGCTACAACAAATTTTTCAGTCACAAACCTGATGAAAACACAGCCTAAAGTGCTCAGGTAATTGAAGGCCATGGGACAATCATTAGCTCTTTATCTCAAGGTCCATTAATTTGATCATTAATGACCAAAATTAGATTTAAAATAGATGGGGTGTTGCTGCAACTCTGTGTTACAGGCAAGAGTATTTTGAGCATGATGTTAAGAACATTTAAGAAATTTTAGTAAAGTTGACCAGACATGATTAATCAATGTGCTTGAGATATTAAAATACACCATACAGAAAAGTAGCATAATGAACAGCCATATTTCAATGGATGGGAGCAGCACTGCAATGACACAGCAAGACATATTTAAGAGGTATATTTAAGATGACCTGAACAGAAAAAGATGAACGATCCTCTCATATACAACAAAAATGATTCTTTGCTGAAATATACCTGTTGTCTTCTAAGATAGTTTGTTCATCATTAGCAGACAACAAAAACTAGATGCTGGCAGTTCAACAGCGTTTCCTTTTTGTATCATCATTCACAACTACACGACAAGTGGTGCGTGGGCATTCACAAGTGAACATTTTGGAAAGGGGGGGAAAATGCAAAAGTCTTGACATAGCAGTTTTGCTTGCGTCACGTGACGTGGGTCGGCTGTATAGTCTGTTGAGCTGGTTTCATGGCTTTTGTTGGGAGATTAGTAGAGCACACACAGAGTGGTGATAGGTCCGGTCTGCTGCGGCAGAGACGGCCTCAGCAATGCAACACTGACAAATACGACCAAACCTGACCAGACCCCACAAAATTCCTAACCATACCTTATTTAAAAGCGGGGTCCGTAGAGCTTCAAATCCACCGTTGGTATGCATCAGCCAGTTGATTGACTCTGGGATTTTCTATTGACATTTTTTCCTGTCTATCACTCGTCATTCGTGACCGAAGAGGGGCGTAAGAAAGCATCTTCAACGCAACTCTCTGTGGCCCCCTCCAATGAACCCCCACCTCAAGTCAAGGAGCATCATCTGCCAACACAGTAAGTCAATGGTGAAGCTTTGAGAGAATTTCAAACCAGCGTGTTTCACCGTTTGCTGTGTTCAGGTGGTTAGTTGGCTCTTTAAATGCGATGCTGTTGGTTCACACATAACCGCAATGGGAAGGTCATGGATCTGCAGTGGAGGAGGGAGATGGTAAAAGGTGTTGATTGGGAGAAATGGTACTGAGAGAAGAGAGATCTCTTGCCTGCGCTCTCCCGTTCTTTCTTTATGCCATCGTCAGGTGACAATGATCGTGATTGGTTCACCTCTCACAATGGTGCAGGCTAAAACTACCTGAACTTTTCTGTTCCCCAATGCTCCATGGCTCCAGGTCCTCTTCCTCCTCCTCGTCTTCATCCTCCTCTTCTTCATAGCGGCTGGGTTCTTCAATGGAGCTCTCCATGCGGTAGCAATAGGGCTGACCCTCTGTGTACTCATAGATGGTGGGCAGACTGCTCTTTAGACTACAGCGTCGACGCAGGGCCACCAGAAGAGACTGAGAACAGAGTAGAAACAGTTAAACAATTTTGAGTCACAATTACTTGCAGATAATGTCTGTAGAATGTATATTGTCTGGATGTGGGTGTTACAGAAAATCATGGAGTCTCCTTACTAAATGTATTTCTTATATTAAATGAGATACCAGCAGTACTTGAATGATCATCTGTTACTTAATATTCAAAGTTGGTTAAAAAGGTCTAAAATTAGTCGAACAAAGAAGAAATTTCAACAAAGGTCAAACTAAATGAGAAGCAAATAGCAAAATACTGTTAACACTTCACAATAGTTCAATTTTTTACATCAGTTAATGCATTAGGTATCATGAACTATCAAAAAGCAACAATTATAATTTATTAATCTAGGTCAAGGTCATATATGTGTGTGTGTGTGTGTAAAATGTATACTGTAGAAATGAACAGGAACCAATAAAAATGGAATAAAAGTATTGTTCATTGTTAGTTCAGGATACCTAAAGCACCAACTAATGATAACAAATTGATGCTTTTCTCCTCAGGTAAAACTAGTCCCATCCAAATAGGACTTTAATTAACTGGTTCACCCTGCCAGTTGAAAATGGTGAGTGAAAACATATAAAACAAGTATTTATCTTGCATAACCTGATTCATCCAAGTAGCACATGTTCCTGGATCAACATCCTTGATGTTCTTGGTACAATATTACAATCAGCCAATAGCACTGTGTGTTTTGGGTCTCTAACTTTAGGTTAGCCTCAAAAGCAGGGCTATGACTGTTTGTCAGCGAATATTGCTCCAGGAGCATCAAGGATGCCCTACTAGGCTCATCAATGTTGTACCTCTTATAAAGCAGGCAACATGTCTTGTAGTACAACCGTGTTTTACCCAAAATAAAGCATTTATCTCAGTGTAATTATTACAATAAGGGAGACTGTGATTGATTTTAAGACTCTGTTGTTTTACCTGTGGCATGGTAAATATGTCCACATTGTTGCCCAGGTCAATCCAGGCAAGACAACTGAACTTCTTGGAATCTTTGAGGGCTTCAGTCAGATCTTTAAGGATGCCAAGAGTCAGACGGTTCCCATTGAGAGCCAGTGTTGTGAGTTTGGGCAATGCACCCAGGAAGGGCAGAAGTAGACGTAGGCCCTCATCCCGGAGCTCAGTGAAACTAAGATCTACGGATATCACAGCGTCCCCACTGGTCTGGAGGTAATACGCCACATGCCGTATGTCGCGAGTTGATAAAGGGATGCCAGAGAGGTCCACAGAGTCACTGCAGAGCTTCTTCTGAAGCGTTGTTTTAAGACTAAAAAGTGAAAAAACAACAAATATTATACACTTAGGAATTCAATGAGAAAACTAAAAATGGATATACAAGCATTGGGGTGATTTGGACTGTAAATCTGATCATTTGTAACAAATAAGGAAGTGTTGTGGCTTTAAACAAAATATGATTTGGATTTTTGGTCTTTATAGAAAGTATTTTCTTCTGGCTAGAAGCAGTTACTTTCCAGTACTTCAAATTACAGTGAAAAGGATAAGAAGGCTGCTGTGGTGGGGGAAGTGTTTGGGATAGCCTAGTTTTGCTCTCAAACTCATCATTTGCCTTTGGAATTTGATTATTTCCAGGGGCGTAGCATCTGGGTATGCAGGTGCATATGGGCCCAGGCAGATTGGGGGCCCGCTGAGCCAAGGGGGAACTTTTAATTAAAACAAGGGAACGAATATAGAGCCCTGCACGAGCCCAGCCCTTGTCTGACAGCTTATCAGAATTATCCGCCCGAGTCCGACCCGAGCCCGTGTCTTTCTCTCTCTCTCTCTCTCTCTCTCTCTCTCTCTTCCCCTTTACACAGCTGCTGTTGTAGCCATTAAAAAAGTTCAGTTTTGGGTTTTAAAGGCAAAGTCGTTATATTTCGTTTTGTTTCTTTATTAAGTTAATTTAGAAACATGATTGTAACATTTTTTGTTTGTTAAATTCAAGTTTTTATTTTTTTTTTTAAATACCAAGCGGCCAGTGCCAGACAGTGAGTTGTGTGCACTCACAATATCAACAAAAAGTTTTGCTTTTGTAAAATAAAGAACACAAACAGGGTGGTCTTGATCTTGAGCAGGAACACTTCACAAAAACTGAACCGAAACTCAGCAAATACTTGCCTCACTGACATGATAAATATATTTATAGAATACTGTAAATTACTACTTTACAATGAAATAATTAAAATAAAAAATTAAAAACACTTTCATTAGCCTATGTAATCTGTAAGATGCATTTCTCTCTAAAAAGGAGCATTCAATGAGGAGATATGGGGAGTTTGGATTGTCAACTTCATGCTATTTTATTTATTTATTTTATTTATTTATTTATTTATTTATTTATTTATTTATTTGTTTTTTGGGCCGCTGTGCCAAGATTGTGTCTGCATGCAGTACAAATACCCTACAGCGGCATTTTAGTGTCACGCTGAAAAATTAAATAACTAAAAACTAAATAAGATTAACGTCATACTATTTTAAGAATAAAGTCAAAATTATGATAATCAAATCATGTTATATTGCGTGAAGTTAATGTGAAAATTACACTCCGCAAAAAAAAAAAAAAAAAAAAACAAACTCTGTGGCATCCAACCTGTCATTTAAATGTAGTCTTATAGATGTTTTTGAAACTCTAATTGATCGATTTCATTCATTCGTTTGTATTAAATTGTTCAGATTTTTTTAGGCCCTACTGTAATTAAAACAGCTTGTGAACAGGGGGAGGGGGCCCATATGCTTTTTTTGCATATGGGCCCGGGGCTGACTTGCTACGCCACTGATTATTTCATAATCGTATGCAAGTAATTTTACTCTCTAGTACATTAGTGTGATTAAAGAAGCAGCTTTTCAGAAGAACACTGCAGATATAAAACAAGAAACAGGGAATACACAGTTTGTTATTGACTGTCATCTGTGTTTGCCAACTCGTGAGAAGCAAGAGTTGCCACTATGTATGTAAATTTCATCTTTATTGTATCAATACTGATAAACATCTATTCAGTGAATATTATTCTTTGCAATTCTTTGTTCAACGACTTCATACACTCTCAGAAAAAAAGCTGTCACTTGGGCAATACCCTATGGTACAAAAGCTACATATTAATACCTAAAGTATACATATTAGTATCTTTTGAAAGGGCACCTCTTTTTTTCCCCCCTGAGAGTGTATATACAATTTAAGTGCACATATCCTCTAGCTTCAATAGATGTCATTGAGAGCTTTTGCAGAAATCAGATGAGAGCTTTGAGAGCTTTCTTACGTGTTGCCAGTTATGACATAGTCTTTGACTTTGCCAAACCGAACCTTCTGTTTCTTTTTTGAATCATTAATTGGTAAGTGTTTAGTCTATTTGCAAGGCACCAATAATTTTCAGCATGAAAAGTCTACTCTATGATGCAATGTAAAAATTCATAGTAGTCTCATGAACCAGTAATCAGTGACTTCCTCGAATGAGTTCATGCTTCTGATTTGTTTATGCATGAGCATATAGTATGTCTTTGTGCATGCAAGTCAAATACTGTACATAAGAACATAGATGTAATTTACCAAAGTGGCACTGGTGAAACATACAGTCTGTAAGAGGACATAATATTAGAGCTCTATAAGAGACTGATAAAACCTCCTAAAGTAGGATTTTCTTCTCAAACCATTTCTGAAGTAAGGTTCACAGTCAGAGTTCACTATTGTTCTGCCAAATACTGGATCCCTGCCGCTGGTGAAAGCTACTGTTATGAATTTTTTTTATTTGTTTGTTTCTTATGATGTTTGCAGGCAGCAGACAGAATCAGTGCCTTTCTGCTCACCCAAAATAAATCTTCTTTACACTCTCAAAACAGTTCCAATGTACAGTTGAGAAGACATCCATATTTAGTTCAAAGTCTAACATTCAACTGAACTGTACTTTTTAGATTTGAATATTAGACTAGTCAAAACCTGCTCCTTTGCATGGAAAAGAAGAGGATTATTTTATAATAATAATAGAAAAAAAATTACAAAAAGATAAGAATGTTTATTAGAAGGTGTAAATCAATATAAAAATACTTTCCCAGTCTAATATGCAAAGTCAAACAAGTAAGCCATTCCCTTGTGAAAAAGAAGTGCACTTATGTAATGAATGTGCAGTTGTACTTATACTCTTAGAAGTTTCAGATAATATAATATTAATGAAACAAAAGTGTACTTAAGTTTACTTAAAAGAGCATACACTTTAACACTGTATTTATTAACAAACTTGTCAAAAATGCATTTTGTAATAATGTCAAAATAAAAGATTACTTTAAAGTACATTTTAAATGATTTGGTTTTAATAATCATTTATTGTGCTTTATAGAAGTGCAATTATTTTGACATGTTGACTAACATAATAAAGCACCTATAAAATACTTAATTATAATTTTAACTATAGTGTTTTTTTGATATTACAGTACATTTACTTTGCATTTACTTTACTTTAAATGTAGTAAATGGCAACTTCATCATAAAAAATGTAAAAACTACAAATATACTTTAAATACATGACATTCATGTTTCAGTAGAAATGGCACCGAAAGTATATTTTAATTTACTATAAATGTCAGTCTATTTGGCAGTACGTTTTAACCATAGTTACGACGTTGATCAAAAAACACTAAAGTTCAACAAACTGCATTTGATATAAATTGAAATTATAATGCATTTCCATTTAATTGTACATAAAATGCAATTCAGTGTCTGAAAACATTACATTAATTTCACCATCAACTAAATATATTATTTACATAATAAGTACTCTTTTTAAAGGCATGCTGAAGTGTGCTTCTTTTTCACAAGGGTTTCTCAGTGTCTCTGTGGTGCCTATAAAAGAACTGATCAGTTTGTACGAGGATCTAGACTAGCATGACAACCAACAATATGAGTCTGGGGCATGGCTATCTATTTGGTTGACCAATGGCAAACAGGGGGCATGTTCAGGAACCCCTTTTTGAAAACATTATTTTTCCAATTCCATTTGGTGCCAGTAATGCTATACCAAAATTATACACTTCACCTTTTAAACCAACTAAAATGTTTATGCTTACACAAGATACATTTATTTATTTATTTTTTAAATGAAGTGAATATCAGGAAAGATGCTCCTGTCAAAAAAGTTCCTCCCCACCTCAGTCCTCTATCCAGCACCATTACCATCTCTGTGCCAGCGTGTGTGCTTCATTTTGACCAAGTTCCATTAACAGGATCAATAAAATGCAAACACAGACACACACAGACATACATCCACTTGAAAATCACTCAGCTCCACAGATGTACATGATACTTTCTTCATGATTTGGGTCACATGGTAACAATGATGAGATTGAAATGGAAATAGGGATAGTCCTGTAATATATACTGCCACACAAACCACAGGACAGAGATCAAAGAATATTCACTTGCCGAGAAAACACACACATACACCCACACTGAGATGCAAATGTATTATTACAATCCTCTCAAAGGCTGATATCTCTTCATGAAATCCCACTGACAGTCTTCCTCTGTTTTCCTATCACTGGTAGCAGGTGGCATTGCTCTTCTGTGTTTGGGCCCAAATTCAATTTATTTGCCAAATATAACTCCAGGTCCAAACCACCTGGGGTTTGTGCTGTATACGAGTGTCCACAGGCTTTATTTTGACATACAATGGTTCTTTTAAGCTTGCTGCCTCATTTTTGCTAACTCACACGGCAATCTGCTCTGCCTTTAAACAGTGACATTTGAGGGATCTCTGTGATTAAATAGCAATAGGTTGGCCCATGAAAAGACTGCGTGCTTTGATGAAATGCTGAAGAAGTTCTTTGAAGATGCTTTAGGGATCAATTTAAATAAAAAGTCAGCAAACTATCAATTCGTCTTCAGATGATCTAATTGAGAGTGTATATTATATGTTGATACCTATGCAACATATTAGTGTTCTAAGAATCTTTACTAGTTTGTATATCAACTTCCGACCCAGTTACATATACAAATTACCATGCTTGGAGACAAAGAATCGTAAACTTTCCCTCCAAAAGTTCAAGACACCATTGGCTCTTTGACACCCGAAAGGAGTGACCTCTATAGCAGATAAAGTTCTCACATCAGTGACCCGCCTCCCAGTCTGCGGTTCTGTTAGATACTGAGAAGATGAGGATGTGAGCTCCTCAGCAACCCTTAAGTTTTGCTCCAGGCCTTGCGGCCTTGACTTTCCATTCAACCAAAGATCCTCGGATCTCAGCAGATCTCTTTCTTAGCTCTTTTTCACTTTCTACCTGGGAAGAAACTCCCAGTCACCATCGAGTCAGGACATTCATCACTCTTCAACCCAGAAGAACGTGATCGCGAGTTCAAAACCTTGAAATCATCAAGACTTTCATCCGGACACTCGTCAACAGTGTTGGGCACGTTACTTTAAAAAAGTAATTAGTTATAGTTACTAGTTACTTCTCACAAATAGTAACTGAGTTAGTAACTGAGTTACATCATTATAAAAGTAACTAATTACCAGGGAAAGTAACTATTGCGTTACTTTAAAAAAAAAATTTCAAATATGTCAAATAACTTGGATGCCCCAAGTATTAAATACTATGTTAAATGAATGAAATGGACACTAAATAGAATAAATTACTATTATAAAACTTTGTACAGTAATCTACACTATTTTAATGTTTCTGTGGGACAATGTGAGAGACACCTATCAAATTCAATATATTATTGTAAATAGAATTGCCATTGGCTAGTAAATTTTTTTGTTTACTCACCAGACTAATATTAATTATCTGATATACTATTTTATATATATATATATATATATATATATATATACAGGTGCTGGTCATATAATTAGAATATCATCAAAAAGTTGAAAGATTTATTTCACTAATTCCATTCAAAAAGTGAAACTTGTATATTATATTCATTCATTACACACAGACTGATATATTTCAAATGTTTATTTCTTTTAATTTTGATGATTATAACTGACAACTAAGGAAAATTCCAAATTCAGTATCTCAGAAAATTAGAATATTGTGAAAAGGTTCAATATTGAAGACACCTGGTGCCACACTCTAATCAGCTAATTAACTCAAAACACCTGCAAAGGCTTTAAATGGTCTCTCAGTCTAGTTCTGTAGGCTACACAATCATGGGGAAGACTGCTGACTTGACAGTTGTCCAAAAGACGACCATTGACACGTTGCACAAGGAGGGCAAGACACAAAAGGTCATTGCAAAAGAGGCTGGCTGTTCACAGAGCTCTGTGTCCAAGCACATTAATAGAGAGGCGAAGGGAAGGAAAAGATGTGGTAGAAAAAAGTGTACAAGCAATAGGGATAACCACACCCTGGAGAGGATTGTGAAACAAAACCCATTCAAAAATGTGGGGGAGATTCACAAAGAGTGGACTGCAGCTGGAGTCAGTGCTTCAAGAACCACTACGCACAGACGTATGCAAGACATGGGTTTCAGCTGTCGCATTCCTTGTGTCAAGCCACTCTTGAACATCAGACAGCGTCAGAAGCGTCTCGCCTGGGCTAAAGACAAAAAGGACTGGACTGCTGCTGAGTGGTCCAAAGTTATGTTCTCTGATGAAAGTAAATTTTGCATTTCCTTTGGAAATCAGGGTCCCAGAGTCTGGAGGAAGAGAGGAGAGGCACACAATCCACGTTGCTTGAGGTCCAGTGTAAAGTTTCCACAGTCAGTGATGGATTGGGGTGCCATGTCATCTGCTGGTGTTGGTCCACTGTGTTTTCTGAGGTCCAAGGTCAACGCAGCCGTATACCAGGAAGTTTTAGAGCACTTCATGCTTCCTGCTGCTGACCAACTTTATGGAGATGCAGATTTCATTTTCCAACAGGACTTGGCACCTGCACACAGTGCCAAAGCAACCAGTATCTGGTTTAAGGACCATGGTATCCCTGTTCTTAATTGGCCAGCAAACTCACCTGACCTTAACCCCATAGAAAATCTATGGGGTACTGTGAAGAGGAAGATGCGATATGCCAGACCCAACAATGCAGAAGAGCTGAAGGCCACTATCAGAGCAACCTGGGCTCTCATAACACCTGAGCAGTGCCACAGACTGATCGACTCCATGCCACGCCGCATTGCTGCAGTAATTCAGGCAAAAGGAGCCTCAACTAAGTATTGAGTGCTGTACATGCTCATACTTTTCAGTTGGCCAAGATTTCTCAAAATCCTCTCTTTGTATTGGTCTTAAGTAATATTCTAATTTTCTGAGATACTGAATTTGGGATTTTCCTTAGCTGTCAGTTATAATCATCAAAATTAAAAGAAATAAACATTTGAAATATATCAGTCTGTGTGTAATGAATGAATATAATATACAAGTTTCACTTTTTGAATGGAATTAGTGAAATAAACAGAAGACAATAACCGGTTTTAAATTCCAGTTGTGCAGATGGGGAACATTGTAACACTGCGTTACAATGTGCCCTGCCGTGCTATTCTATGACATTAGCGATGTAATTCACACTATTTACTTTAATACATTTTAATAAGAAACAACGAGAAATGGGTGAATAAAGACTGACAGTCAATGTTTAATGTTCAGAAATTGTCAAGACATGTAAAGCATTTTAGCTCGTTTATGTGGGCCGTCCCAAGCATGGCTCATGAGATCAGATAACATTTTAAGCTGTCATATGGTCATGTTACAATGTGCCACTGAGATGTTACAATTTACCCCACCTACGCGGCATGTTGTCACATTTCACTTCCAATTTTTGAGGGTAAATAAAGAAAAACATATACACTGTAATTATGAATTAAAGCATCATATTTGTACTAGACAAGTGTGAAATTACTGTGGATAAAAAATTATACTCTGAACCCCATGTGGATTTACACAATTTAAGAAAGTCAAAAAGTGTTACTTTGTGCCCCGCTCTCCCCTACGCGTGAGTGTATGTTTATTCGTTTGTTTAGGTTAGTTATGTGTGTTAGCGTTTAGTTAATAAAAGTTTTGTGCACAAATTACATGAGTTTCTGGTTCTGCCTTGCAAATTAATGTCCCTTTATGATTTTGACCCTTGCTACATGCTCTAATGCATTAATAGGAAAGTATTTTCTTTGGCCACGGAAATATCCTTTCTTAGAGTTGATATGAATTTACACTGAATGTTTGTGAGACAAACAGATTAACTGATGGCAATTTAATTCTGCTACAGTTATTACTGTCAGCCGATATAAATAATTGCAATTAATCATAATTAATTGTAATTATTTATATACATTTCCCTTTTGAGCTAATTTGCTACAACTGATAAAACATCACAATAATCCACACAACTCCAGTCCATCAGTTAACATCTTCTGAAGTGAAAAGATGATGATTTTAACTCCAAACCATTGCTTCTTGTTAAAATATGAAACCTCTATCCATAATATTCCCTTCTCCAGTGAAAAAGTAGTTTCATCTGAATCAGGAGAGAAATCTGTTCTGATGAAGAAGCAAACTCATCTACATCTTGGATGGCCTGAGGTTGAGTACATTTTCAGCAAATGTTCATTTTTGGGTGAACTATTTCTTTAAACATTCTTAAAACAGGATAAATTTACTCGAGGAGCACAATTGCATACAATATTTAGTTCTTGTTTAAAAGCATAATCTCACTATATACGCGAGAAATTTTTACTGAAAAATAAGAAAATTACTGATTGATCATTTTTAAAATAGTTTTTTATGTGTGTGTGATGTGCTGTATGTTGTCAAAAGGTGAACTGTGACTTTCAGGTTGCAAAACATAAACTAAAACACAAATGTGCCATCTGTGCCACTGCAAGATGGGTAAAAGAGTAATAAAAGTAATTTTTATGTGTTATTTATCTATTTATTTTTTCTCGCGACCAGATGCCAGTTTGAATTACAGTCACTTCGGGCTCACTTCACGTTCCTTGGCAACCAGCAGCTATGAGTGACATTCATTTTCCTTACTGTCAGCTTTCATACGATCACAGACACTAAGCATTCTGCACTCAGACGCCCCCAGTGTCTGTTCCCTCTTCTCTAGTCTACAGAAATATGTGAGTTATGAAACACATCGAAGCATCAATAGAAAGACCAGATTTTGTCCATGCAGAGCTGAAAGATTTCCTCCTCAGCCCTCATTTTCTCCCTCCAGTCTTCCCTGACGTGTCTGATTCAAGCCTCACTCCATTTTGTTTTTGCAGAGTCATCAATGATGCAAAATACCTCCATTATTAATTCTGGCCTAAAGGTACATTCCTCGTCTTCTCTATTTTCTTTCACTCTTTCAGTCAGTACCCTGCTGGACTTTCATCCCCTAATCCAATAACATATATCTGCTGCCAAAAAATGATTTTAAACTGAACATGATATAACTACTTAAAATAATCCCAAATGTCAATATTTGCCATGAAAATCCCCCAAATCAATAGCCTCAAAGGCATAATATTATTTTGGCAGATGAGTAAACCATTGAACAGACTTTACAGAAAGTGTCTATGCTATGTTTTATTCTACAAATGCACACTTTGCATTAATTATTATGCTAAATTGACTGTACAACTAAATATATCACAATTACAGATGTAAGAGGGAAGGATATTTATATATTTTCTTTGATGTTTTATTATTCTGATACCTCTAGCAATAAGAATTTACTGGGGGAAAAGAAAATTAATGGCATGTTACACAATCAGTAATCAACAGGCTCTTCTCTTCTCGCTCTTCCCAAATTGCTTCATTTAAGGTATGAAATCGCCCTTTTTTTAAGCACCTATGTCAATCTGATTTTGTTCACAAATGGTTGAAAAGAGGCAAGCAGCATAGCTTAACGTCTCCTAAAAGTGAACAGCTTGTTCATTAAAAAGCAAATATGCAAATCTGACCACAAACACAAAAATGTATTCTAGCATTACTGCAAAATCCTCATTTAAATATGAATTTCTCGTTCAGTGATCTGTCTAAATGAACAAAAGAATAAGGGAAGTGTTGTCTAATATGCTAATGAGAGGCACAATAAACCAACTAACTGCTTCAAGCTAGCTGATTGCATCTTAAACACAACCACACATAAAATGAGCAGGTCTTTGACTTTAAGGCAATGCATATGTGTGGAGTCTTTTAGACTTCTGTCTAGAAATTGTTCTGCTTTGGCAGTGAAAAGATCTACACGTTGTATGGCAGTCAAGCATGACAAGAAGCTAGCGTTAAGACCCTGAGAATGTTAAAGTACTGTGGGTTGTTGTCATCACACACTGCAACTCTCTACATTCCTATGAAATTCTATGAAAAAAGGCAAATCAAAAAGTAATAAAAATATTTCTGTCAGTGTGAAAAAATGAAGCTTCTTCACTGCCAACTGTTTATGCCAGAATGTTCTATATTAAAAGAAAGAGACAATTTGGCACAACAATATACATAAAACAAACATACATTCGATTTATTAATGTATTTACATTATTGTGCATTATATTTGTAAGTGAATTAAAATAATATATTACTCTTGTACTTTAGGGTCATTACATTTTTTTGAAAGAAATCAATTTTATTCAGTAAGGATGCAATAAATTGTTCAAAAGTGACAGTAAAGATTTAGAATGATGCAAAATATTTGCATTTCAAATAAATTCTTTTGAACTTTCTATTCATCAAAGCACAAAATGCTCTTATTAGAATGATTTCTGAAGGATCAAGTGACATTGACGACTGAAGTAATGGCTGCTGAAAATTCCGTTTTGCCATCACAGGAATAAATTTCAACTTAAATATACTAAAATAGAAAACAGTAATTTTAAATTGTATTAGTATTTCACAATATTACTGTTTATACTCTATTTTTTGATCAAATAAATGCATTTTTTTGATTACTGTCAGTTTAAGGGCCGATGATTCATGTGTTGCTAAGTATTGCAATAAAAACAAATAAATAAATAAATAAACCGAAATTAGTTCAAATCTTTTGCAAACAAGATAGGATAAAGATATCACTAACCCTAAACTGCAACTTCCCACTTTATTAACTTTCTAAAGTGTCAAATTAAGTGGAAAAGACAAGTTCAAATCTGGCAACATAATGGAGGCTGTGCCCTCACTCACAACTCTCTCAAGCCTCGTTCACTCCGCCAGTGAACATTTTCATACCACGGACACTAAAACATTCTTGCAAACTGTCTAAACTTAATTATGCAGACACTCATATGAGGAGTTTTAAACAGCGAAGTCTCTCAGAGAACAAATTTTATTTCTGAACATGAAAAATTTACAGAGGGCCAGACCTGGGTGACCTCATAGCTGGCTACTGCCATTGGCATAGGCATAATTTACACAATTTTTTTTTTTTTTTGTCCCCACCACTTCATAGCAGTCCTGAGTCAGTCAATCAACTGCAACAGAGATGAATAGGAACACTAACATAGTGTTTGTTTGTCTGACTATGCTAGTGGTCTACAAATGGGACAAAAATATAAAAGATTCTCCA
The DNA here is from genome assembly GCA_039654775.1 of Spinibarbus caldwelli. Lineage (NCBI taxonomy): Eukaryota > Metazoa > Chordata > Actinopteri > Cypriniformes > Cyprinidae > Spinibarbus > Spinibarbus caldwelli. Next base: position 12,560,315 of record CM077248.1, read on the forward strand.
GTGCAAAGCAAACATGATTGTGAGTGTAATTATTTAGCAAAACCTGTACACAAGAAAGCCGGTTTTCCAGGACCTGTTCTTCATCCCTGAATGGGTCTGAAAGGGTCTGAGAGGTGACAGATAATGCAGAGGATAGTGAAAGCTTAAAACCAACCAAGCAGAATGAGTGACAGTGAAAAGGAAGACAAGAGGAAAAGAGTGGTACAAAGACATGTCTCCCACCGCCGTTGGCATGGCAATGGCTGTTTTCTACCTGAGTGGATGCTTTCACACCTTTGATCAGTGTGAGATTCAGACTCACACCCGCCTCCAGGAGCAAATGCTGGTCTGTCTTTCTATGAAGGCCTGCAAATAGCACTAACACATCATGGCCTTAACTGAGCACAGGTATACAACACACAGAAGAAGAAACACTGACAATAGCATGCCATCTGAGAACAGAATCACTACCCGCTGAAATTCAAATCACAAATACGGGTTTGAAACTACATGAGGCTGAGCAAACAATGACAGAATTGTCATTTGCTTGTGTAAACTAATTGTTAAAGTCTCTGGCATCTCAGATTTACCGCTGAGAACTGATCCCTAGTAATCTTTCATGTGTCTCCACTAGAGTTTCAGATACGATCTCAACAGTGTCACAAACTGCTCATTTTTGCAGAGATATCAATTCGCAATCCAAAAAGATTTGAAACAGATACTGAAACATTGCTTATCAAATTTTTCCAAAATCAGATTATCTAGACCATGCAATCCATAATAGGTTTATAGCTTGAAAGTTATATGCAGAGAAATTTCTGTTCAGTCTCTGTAACTTTTTGGAAAATAATCATATTTTAGAAGTTTCATTTTTTTGGCAAAAGTGCAAACAAAAGTGTTTCCACATAAATTGACAACTCGTTTTGATATATGAACACACAATCACCAAGTCGTGATCTCTCATTAGTAATAATTACCAACCAGTCACATGAATAATATTCATAAGCTAAGCGCATAAGTTTTATGCAATCACTTATTCTCTTAGTTCATGGTGTTTATGCCTTGTTGATTATGGAAACACTCAAGTTTTGTTGGGTAGCTCTCTTAGAGTGTCTATTAGATGTTACACTATCTACATTTCAAATGTGCAGTGTAAAAAGGAGCAAATCCAAAATAATTTAGAATTACAGAACTGAGAAAAAGTGAAAATTTGTGAATTAGACTATTTAAACCTAGCTCATTAGGAGTGGCAGTCATTGCTGTACCTTTACTTACACTATTCATAAGTTTGGTGTCAGTAAGACATATATTTTAAAGGAATCAGTACTTTATTCAGCAAGGATGCATGAAACAGCCAAAAATTACAGTAAACATATTTATAATGATCAAAAATTATTGTTAACGTTAATTTGAGCAGAAAATTGTAATAATTTGACATACAGCGCTGTTGCACTACAGGTGTCCCGAGTTCGAATCCTAACTCGAGGACCTTTCCCGATCCGCCCCACTATCTCTCTCCCACTTCACTTCCTGTCAGCTGTGATCTGTCCTATCGTAATAAAGGTGAAAATGCCAAACAAATATAAAAGAAAACTGTAATAATTTCACAATATTACTGTTTTTATTGTATTTTAAATCAAATAAATGCTACCTTGGAGATCATAAGAGACATAAAAAATCTTACCAATCCCAAACAATTGAACGGTACAGGCTAATTTAAATACCTATTCATTATTGCATTCATGTGCATCCATGTCTGTGATCAATTACAATACTCAGTCACTGCAAAAACACATTGCAAATAGAAAATGTTGATGCAAGGGAAGTAGAATTAATTGTGCATCTCTAATACATGTGAAAGCAAAAATAATACATTAGGCTGACTGACAGATTGTGTTTGTGTATGTCTGAGCATGCATGTGTGCAGTCTGGATAAATCAGACAGTCATCACAGACAGTCGCTTTATACTGCCAATCAAAGACATGAGGGTGTCAGAAAGATGGTCCTATTTCATCCAGATTCTCCACAATGTTTTACATTCCTAATCAAGCCCCAAGAATCTGCACACAAAAGAACCAGCACAACACGAAATCCTGCTTCTTTCATCGCCTCTTAGATCGCTCTTACTCCCTCCGTTTAGCATTGTCAGACCATTCTGCTCTCTCTTTCCTATCGAGTAACACCGTGATGTTACATTAATCATTTTACCCCTGTATAATTACATTATCTTCAGTCACCATCCATGCAAGTTAAACCCCAATAAAAGTCTGAGGATGTCTCTATAAGAGACAAGCAAACTAATGCAGATCCATCAAAAGTGAATAGACACATATAAATCTGTCAATTCAAATATAACCAACCCTCTTTCTCATTTCGTTTTTCATTTCCATGTAAATGGAGCTGGATTACGGTGCTATGGCATCTAAATAGGACCAGCATGCAATCATGAAATGAAAATTAGCGAATAAAGAGGCACAGAAAGATATATCCTCTGAAAATAAGTCTCAAATTGCAAAGCATCAAGTAAATGCATTTTTTAGGTATTTCGCTGAAAAAAGACAAAAATATTGATTCAGAACAAACACTTTTTCACCACTTCTGAGGTTCTCTGTGTCTTGTTTTGTCTAGTCCTTTGCTCTAAGGCCATACCCTGTTTCATCATTTCTTTCTCACACTCTTTTGAAGAGCACATTCCTTGTGCTGTGTCTGGTTTCTGTAGTATAGAGCAGCAGATTGACTTATATGAACACAAAGCTCTAGGGAGAGTATAACAGATCCTCCTCAGCAGAGCTCCTGAACCCGAGCTGCACACAGACACACACACAGACACACACACACACACACACACTGCAGAGCAATCTTCGCTGAATCTCTAATCACACAGAAGGTTGGCACCACTGCCAATAAAGCCAAATTAGATGAACTTGCACACACATAAAACTCTTACTAACAGAAAAGTATCAAAAGTATCATGGTAATACCATGTTTTTGGACATGTACCATCTTTATATTAAGTTTTTTTGACATATATTCTTTGAAGTAGCTTGGAGTACTATGTAAATAATAAGGCACAGGCATATGTTAATCAATAACACATCAACAACAGCCTATATGTAAATTTACCATAATATCACAGTTAAAAAAAGAAAAATTAAATCAGTATCAGTCTTGCTAAATATTTTACACAATTTCTTCACCAAAATATTGATTAAGAAAAAGATTTTTGGCAGTGAGTCATTTGATAGCATCACTGAACTATTGGAACTGCCACATTATTTCTCATAAGCGATATGACTTGTTTCAAAATGACCAGTACAGTAACACTTGCTTATGTTTAGCGACCCCTCATAATACATGAGAACTGCAGTGTGAAGATACCCTTCTCTCTCTCTGTGTCTCTCATCCACTCATTGCTTTATCCTCCCCTGAGAGCCTAAAGGTAATGGAGCAGGGCAGCATGGTTAATTCAGGATGTGGAAAAACTGTATTGAGAAGAGGCAATGGATTCAGGGCGCATGTAATGGCCATGTGGGTGGAACGCATACATACACACATTTATTCACTTTTCAACAAGCACAAAATATGCTAAATATATTCTGCAACCATTGACTGGGGCTTGTTTAACACCTGCAAACTGGCTGCTCTAATGAATTTAATTAATCAGGTGAAGTGAACAGGTTTATGTTGGATAAATAAGGTTCAGGTCAACCTTGTGGAGTATTATACACCTAAGTCACAAAGGGCATTATGGCTCTCTCTTCAGACAGCACTTCCCACATCCAGCAGCAGTGCTGGTAAAAAGACTCTACCAATCAATAGCAGAGATGAAGGGGGGCTGAGATTAATGGGCCGGCGGTGGCAGGCCAAACAAGCTCTAATTTGTTACACTCATCTATAATCACACTGTCTGAAACTGCTACCAGATTTCTGCTCAGTAAATCATGGAACAGATCAGTAGTTTATGCAAATTTCAGAAGATTTTCAAGGTCCTAAAAAGAAGGAAAGGCAAAAATTATGTTGACCTGTTTTTTTTTAACTAAAACTAAAATTATTAAAAATCATTTTTGAGAATTGAAATAAAGACGAAACGAAGTCAAATATAAATATTAGAACTTAAATGAAAAATAGAAATGTATTAGAAATCTTTCCTAGGCAACTAACGGAAATAAAATAAAATAGAAATATAAAAATATAATATATTAAAATAAAATATCAACATAAAATGTCAAAAGCGCATAATAAAATTACGAAAACTTAAACTGAAACTTAAATGATAACTGAAAAGCTAATTCAAAATATTAATAAATGCTATTATAGTATATAAATAATAATATAATAACAAAATGTAACAAGTATTATAATGTAACATATATATTAACCCGCTTACGTAATCATTTTAATATGTTACAGATTAGTTTATCTGTCTATAAATATATATTTATACATAAAACATGAAAACAATTGCCCATGACATATCATATATCATCTGAAAACAACTCTTAATATCTCATGTATTTTTGCTTCTGAAGAAATGTATCTTGTTTTAAGGATTTTTAGGTATTTAATAATACCTGAATAATAATAATTTTGTTATTTAATATATGTTTACACATTTTACTGGACAAAAATACTGATTACGAAAAAGATTTTTGGAAGTGAACCAATAATATATTAATAATGATAAAATATATATAAAAAAGAAAAGAATAGAATAGAATAGAATAGAATAGAATAGAATAGAATGTATACATAATAAAGCATATATATAAATAGTATAGTAGTACATAGTAAAGCGCAATGTAACAGTATAATATAATATAGTTCAGCATGTGAGATGTTACTGTGAGGGATGTACTGAAATTTTATTCCATATCAGCACTTTCTGATGTTTTGATGGCAAAGAGGACAGGGAAGATTTCTCACCAGGCCTGGGCCTTTCTCCGAGTCATACTTTTTCTAAGCCACTTGGAGTGAGGGGTCAGGTGGTAGATGAGCTGTCTGCAGATTTTATCAGAAGACTTCAGCGTGTCTGAGTCCTGAAAGAACAAAATTAATAGAAAGACACAATATAAAATGAAAAAAGAGCCCTTTGATTAAATTTGACAAGACAAATGTGGAGCCTGCGGCATGAAGTTCTCATATTCTGCGAGTAAACAAAATAACACATTATAAGGAGCAGTTCAGGGCAGTTTCTTCAGTTTCTAAAGTTTGATGTGCTTTTTAGATCTAAATTTAGATTTGGACAAAAACTACATCAGAAAAATAATCTTCTCTGAGACTGAAAGTAATAATCTTCTCTGATATATAATCCAGATTCGCTTTGTGTCTTTTTTTTGCCTTGTGGATTTACAAAGATGGTCATGTAAAGCTTTGAGTCATTAAACACTTTCAATACCAGCCAAATCAGACTAATTCCTCAGATACAGATCAGTAAAAAAAGACAAGAAAGAAAAAAAATAATTCAAGATGATTAATTCAAATCATCTTTAAACGAATGAGATTTTCTGGGTAGGTCGATCCTTCTCTGTTTGTGCTGCCTTGAACAAATATTCTCGATAAAGTGTGTAAGACAGCTGTCAGAGGGCATGCCATTGGACACTTTTATGCCTTTAAATTAAATTACAAAACTCATTGATTTTAATTTCAGTGAAAGTCAGTTTTTATTGACATCTATACAATGTCATTTGGACACTTGCTAAAGTTTGTCTGCTTTAAACAGAGCTGTACAGTTGCTGTAGTTACATTTACATTTACATTTAGTCATTTATCAGACGCTTTTATCCAAAGCGACTTACAAAAGAGGACAATGGAAGCAATCAAAATCAACAAAAGAGCAATGATATGCAAGTGCTATAACAAGTCTCAGTTCTCTTAACACAGCACACGTAGCAAGGTTTGTTTGTTTTTTTTTTTTGTTTTTTTCTGAAGTACTGAATTTAGGTAAAGGGGTGCAGAGCCAGAGGTGGTTTTGTAGGCAAACATTAATGCCTTGAATTTTATGCGAGCAGCTATTGGTAGCCAGTGCAAATTGATAAACAGAGGTGTGATGTGCATTCCTTTTGGCTCATTAAAAATGAATCTTGCTGCCGCGTTCTGGATTAATTGTAGAGGTTTGATGGAATTGGCTGGAAGACCTGCCAAGAGAGCATTGCATTAGTCCAGCCTGGACAGAACAAGAGCTTGAACAAGGAGTTATGCTGCATGTTCCAAAAGAAAGGGCCCCAGTTAATTTGTTAACCCCAGATTTAAAATGTACTAACTGGATTATTGTGGATTGCTGTGGATTTAGATGTCACAATCCAACCTGACTCTCTAAACCAAAATTTCACTGCAGTGTTGCCTTCTATTAATAACTTGCACCCTGCTTTGATGGAAATCTCTGGACCTCCCACTGGCACAAGCGAGGTGACGGTTTCACATTTAGAGATGCAAAACTGACGGTACACTGCAGACTGTAGGAGGTGGAATAAATCATGTCATCAAATATTTATGCTGGAACAGGTGTGATGTTAAACCAATGCCATTTAATCCACCAATGCCCTTAAATTTTCTGCTTTGTAATGTGAATTGCAAAAAAGCTGAGGGGCAAATTCAATTCACAGCTGCAAAACTTTAGACTGTATTTAGAATGTGTGTATTAAAAAGTACTGCACATTCAAATGAAGCCATTGTCATTTGTGTTCTGCTCAAACGCGGTTTCTTTCTATGCAGATGAGGCTTATAATAGAATGTGCCATGTTCACAAAAGTGTGTCTGGCTTCACCTTTGGAATTTTACATAAAATGTTTGTGAATTTTCTACTGATTCCTATTTTAAATTGGAGATCATATGATGGAGAAGTGCATTATAATTGTGGATACATCTAGATTTTATCAATTATAACATCAACAGTTAAAATTATTAGAAACTCAGTAATAATTATGAGATAAAAAGTCAAAATTATGAGATATTAAGTCATAATTTTGAGATAAAAAAATTAAAAGTATGAAATAGGTCATAAATATGGCATACAAGTCAAAAAATGTGAGAGTAAAACTCAACTACTCTTTTTGTCATAATTATGACAAACTCATAATTATATAGTTAATCTAAATTAGTAACTTATTATCTCATAATTTTTACTTTTTATCTTATGACTTTTTAATGCAATACTTCTGACTTTGTCATAATTGTTATCTTATAATTAACTTAGATTCTCATAATTTTTATCCCTTAATTTTGACTTAGTATCTCATAATTACAGCTTTTTCTATAATATCCACTTTGTCATAATTATGAATTTTTTTCATAATTAAAACTTTCCATCTTATAATATATGATTTTTCATATCATAATTTTAATGTCATACTTATGACTTTTTTGAATTTTGATTTTTTTTATGAATTTTTTCTTGATGTCATAATTGTGACTTCTTATATCATAATTTCTAACTTGTTACGTCATAATTATGAATTTCTATCTCATAATTTCAACTTATGTCATATATCAATTGTAAAGTTTTTATCTCATACTTATGATTTTTTGTTCATATGTGATTGAACTGGGATTTCATAGTATTGAATCCTGTGCAATGGTATCATACAGTTGTGTCTAGCATGAATTAGTGTCCGTTTCTATATCATTACCTAATTTGTATAATTCCTTTAGTGAACTTGGTATCAGTGGGCACAATTCCCACCTGAATGTCTGCCACGCTCAGAGCCTTTTTTGGCAGCCATCTCTCTCATACAGTATAATAAAATTCAGCCACTGTCACTTGCAAAGCAGGTCAGACTGAAGCGTGCAGTTTCCTAGTGACAGTTTGCTTACAGTCCTATAGTTTAAACTGAGAGTCACACTGAGCTGAATCTTCAGATGAGAATGTACATCTCCTTTATGAACCACCTCCTCATGACTCTGACAGACGCACAGCAAGATCTCCATCTAATTTAATGCATCTTCTCCTATACTCAGCAGCAGCCTCAGGGTTCAGCAACTGCATTAATCATAATGAGAAGAAGAAAAAATCTGCATGCTATTATAGACAATCTTTAATGGACAAGAATGATAAGCAAGCAGACTTTAGTTTTCATAAAACTGCTAGTTTCTATTGTGCCCCGCAGCTGGTATGGCTTACAAACCAAGACTTCAGCAGGAAAAGGAAATCGGTCTCAATGGAATGGCCTGTGGTGCTGATTCAAAGATTCTGGATAGCTGTTGGGCTGACTTAAGGCACACTGATGCTTTGCTGATCTTCAATCATATCGTACTTTCAACGAATTCACACATAGTGCCTCAAATAACACTCTGAATATCTTTCAAAGAATTTTATTCATTTAAGGAATGGTTGTGATGCAAGTTGTTAAAATAACAACTGACGTCACTCAAAAACAACAGTAGTTTAAGTTTATCAAGACTTGAGCTTAAAAGTTGATTGAAGAGATTCAACTAAACTTCTGCTTGATGCATACAGGTTTTGAAATAAATGCATGGAGAAACACAAATTAGCTTAGGACAACTAATCACTATAAGCAAACACATTTCTTTTCATTTACTTTAATTAGCAATCAATAAAGTGAAGAAATTACACGCTGAAGTGAAGCTGAATGACTCACCTTATTTGGGCACTGCATGTCTCTAGCCAGGCTCAGCAGGAGCTCATGAGATATGGGGTCCACCAGGTTTAGAAAGGCTGCGTTCTTATAGAGGATTTCATTGAGTGACGTACCCTCTAATCCCAGGTCCTGAAAAAGAAAAAGATAGAAAGAAAGCACATATTATCAGTCCCTCACTCAAGCTGCCTTTTCTGGCAATTTCATGATGTACTGTATGGCTCTGAATGTTTATTTTTGTCCTTTTTCATATTGGTAATGCCAGGGATTTATGCTGAAATATATATCCATATAGGTAGTTAGGTACACAAGTTACTATCTTGATTGCTGTCTGTGTGGAAGCTAAGATAACAAGGGGCCACATTTACTAATAATGTCAGACAATTTCCATATTTATGTGTGCAACAGTTGGTGACTCTAATATCAAAACACAACAACCAGTTTTTGTATTGGTTGGGAGTATGTAAGTTTTCCATGTTCATTGGGTTGCTCTTTAGAATTTGCTGGGCTGATGTTCGCGCACTGTTTGGGGGGGAAAAATATGCAAATTATGCATCAGTAGGCTATTTCTGCCTGAAAACGTCCATATGCAGAGTTTGCACAAATACAGTATGTGTGTATACTTTTATCTGGAACAAAAACATTTGGATATTGCCAGTTAAAATGAAATTTGGATTTAAACGAAGCATTAAAATGAAACTAATTTTATAATAATTTAATTTCACAAAAATAAATAATGAAGCTAGAAAACACACTAATGTATTTACAGTAACTGAGACAAAAACATATTGAAGAATAGCAGAATTTAACTAAAACGTTTGCTTAAAAAAAGAGACTTTTCAATGAAGTTTGCTACTAGCTATCAGCTACATGTATGATTTGTGATTTTACTGACTTGAGAGAACACTGTCCATGTTCCCTAAGCTAAGACCCACCATTATGACTTAAATGGGCCTGACTATTTTATTCTTTCTCTTCTTTTAAAGTCCTACAGACACTAATTTTATCACTTACAACTTTGATAATCAAAATACCATATTTAAATGTTTTTCCCATGAAAATGAATTCCTTGTCTTAAAATGACTTGAATATAATTCTAAATCCTTACCTTTTTGAGTTTACAAGGCTCTATGAATATGCAAATTAGTCCCCGCCTCCACTCAATCACACCTGTTCTACTTTCACTGTACTTTACTACCTTCGCGTTAACTGAAGTAGTAAACACTACATAATGGAAAGTGGTAATACTGGATAAATGGTTATAGGAGAGTGAATCCATGAGTGAATTTATTTAAATTCTGAATGAATTATAGCCTAGAAAGTGCACAAAGTGTGCTCACCTTATAATGACTAAAAAGCTGTCACACAATTTCGCAAAGTTCCATTATATTCAATGAAGCGTTACACTGCACAATGAATCTCTTATTTACATTGTATCTACACTTTGTTTGTTATAACTCATAATCTTTCACCATATTTCACCATTGGGGGAGTGGGGGGGAGGGGCTTTAAAAGCTTTGATTATTTATTCTGCATATTAATTTGGTTTTGATAGCTGTCCCAAGAAGTCAACCGGCCCTTTGGCAAAGTCCCAGTGTTGCGGAAAATTGAGAACATAACTTTCATGTATTATGCAACTTTGATTTACATAGATAAGAATAACTCTAGAATGGCAAGATTGGGGTGTTTCACTGAGACAGAGTGAGAGCCGCAGACTTTCAATAACACAGAAGGGATTATGAAACTGCCTCCACTGGGTTATTAATATTCAAAGACCAGATGCTTTTATCTATGGTGACTTGCATATTCTGATTGGAACAGGTCTTTGCACTCAGTGCGGTTGGAGCGTGCATGCTTAAATGTGTTTAGCTGCAGGGAAGGAGACGCCCACACCTACCCACCTCTCTGTCCCCTACTCTTCTCCATCCATCCAGCACCAAACGCCTTCTCATTTTTTCCCATTATCGTGTGCTGAATCTCAATTCCAGAGAAAAAAAGAGCACAGGGGTCACTTCGACTGCTGGAAAGACCTGCTTAGACCAGCATGAATTTCCAGAATGAATATTGGATAGCGCTGGTTTGAAGGTTGAGCTTGTATTGTTTCTTTCAACCCAGGATCATTGGAAAAAACATGCCTGTGGCGACATTTTAGCAAAATGATATTATTTTCAAAGTAAAATGTCCAGTGAGGCTCTAAAAGCACGTACAGTTTCATGTGAAATGGATAAATGTGAATCTGGTAAAATTTTATTATTGTTGATTGTTGTACGTATCACGCCAGTTCGGAAATTAAACGTCTAGTGAGTGGTGCTAAAAGGTTAATCGCATTTGAAAATCCCACCCTAATTGATAAAACCTTATTGATAGTGTTATCAGAAACAAATGTGAGTTAAAAATGGTTGGTGTTTTACTGCCTCCAATGTTTATTTTATGTAACTGCAGTGAATTTTATCTGTAGGTACGTTTTTTTTGTTTTTGTTTTTGTTTTTTTTGGAGATTTGCAGGTAGATACACATTTTTCCAATGAGCCTAAATTGGTTTATTTGTTACTAACTAGCAGCTACGCATAATCTGCAAAAATGAATAAAGTCTAGTTTTTATGGGGTTAAACTGTCTGTCCAAGAAATGTAAATGTCAATAGTGTTCTATGAGATCCAGACAGCGAGTGAGCAGAATATGAAAAAAGCACGTAACAAAATGTGTAGGGCCAGTTATGCGCACATACACGTCTCAGATGGTGGGCAAGATGGATATATTTTTGTTTTAGTGAGGATGTCTAATGACGCTTGGCTCTTATGTCTCTTTCCTCTAACAAACCATTTTATCTTAGTATGAACAACACACACCAACACAAACAAAGAAATTATAGTGAAAGTCAACTCAAATTGACCTGAGAGGTCTGGGAGACAGTAAGTAGGACATGATGATAAAAAACCTTTTAGGATTTGAAAAGAATTCCTGTTACTGTGACTTCCAAGAATCCTAATAATATCATCTCTATGACAAGCCTTTTGAGAAAGAGACTTGAGTAAAAGACCAAGCACCGGCTGACAGCTGCCTCAAGTTATATCATTCGAGATCTGGGGCTGTCAGCTTGGTTTTTAGATGCAGTTCGGCTAGCTGGTATCTCTAGATCCTTTATGCCAAAAGAATTTTTCATCAATGTGAGATCACTATACTGTAGCAGTCCTGTCACCAAATCACATCTCTGTAAGAAGTAGAGGAAAACCGGGCAAGATGCCTCCCGAAGTAAGATGTTCTCTCCTTCAATTTCCACTTGACCACAGAATCCAGTGCATTTACTAGTGCATCTGTTTTGACATTTGAACATCAACTTTTGAGTGATTTATTCCTGAACAGGTGTCATTTACAGTATATCTGAACAGGTTTGAGGCTAATTTACCTTTTAAATGATTAATGTTCAAAATCAACTCAGTTTGAAGTATTATAGTTGAGTTATTTTAAGTAAAACTAATTAAATGCATATTCTTAATTAGAATATTTGATTGTGTACTTATTTAGTATTTTATATTAATTAATATTAATTGTGTTTATTTAAAAAACAAATAAATATATAATACATTTCTGCAATAGATGTATTTCTCTTCCTGTAAAAATCAGATAACATATGGTTTCTTACAGGGGGTTTCTTGCTTGGTAGGAGGTCCTCATACCCCAGTTTTGTACTGTAACAAGTATATTAGCAAATGTTTATTTCCCCTAATAATAAACCAGACAATGCATCATCATAATGCACATGCTAAATTCATATGTTGCAATTTATCATCATTTGCACATTGTTTTTTAGACACTGATCTACTTATCCCATGTTCTCTTATCAGTTCTTTCCATGTCCACTCTAATTGTGTTAGGTCCTGTTAGTGGCTCTGAAACATGAGACCCATTTTTAATTCTCTGTTTCTTGATAATGGGAAAAAGCCTTAATAAAGACTGTGAATGCACACAAAGGACCACACCGCGGGTCTCCGGTGACATGCTTGTCACAGCATAGGTATCCAAGACTATCTTTCTGTATTGATTAAAACGCTCTCTGCTCTGGGATGTCAAATTCTCAAATGTAATTAACAGCACGTCCTGAGAGAGGGAGACAATGAAATGGGACTATAAAAAACTGAATTTAAAAAAAGAAAACAAAGGGATGACAAGAGGCAAACTGTGGGGGGAAATTACATAAAAGACTGAAAACATGAGAAGAGAGTGCACAGTGTGAATATTAAATACACACAAGTGACTAATAGATATAAGACCTGCTGGTACAGGCCTGTGCAACTCCTGTTCTTGATTTGTGTGGCTTGCTGTACATATTAAAATGTTGACCTGCTGCAAGGCTATACTTTTGCTGCTGGAACATTTCATGCCTAAACAAACTTAACAGCAAATACATATATATGAAACCTTGTTGTTTAAATATACACATGAACATGCATTAATATTTTGAATGAAAGCCTTTACCTTTTCTAAAAAAAAGAGAAAAAAAAGAAAAAAAAGAAAAGTGTCTGTCTATCTGGAACAAAGCTATTTCTCCTAACCTTAACACTGTATATTTAAAAAACAAAACAAAACAAACAAAAAAAAAAACTTTTTTTTTTAGTAAATTATAAGAAATTCACTGTAAAATTATGCTCTCAGCATCACAGGATTGCATTTGATTTATTGATATATATATATATATATATATATATATATATATATATATATATGCAAGCCGATTTCCTGATTTCAGACCGCTATATTGCATATTGCTTGTACAAAATAAAATAAATTTAATTAGGTCTTCACAGACAATTTTCCACAATAAATTAAATTAATAATGACCGAAAAAGTTGTAGGCTGAAGCCTTTGCTTACTTTCCTACTCTTTTTATATATTTATCTAATGAGTGACACTTTTCTCACTGGATTTGATTCATACAAGATAAACAGAAATAATATAATAATATAAGTGGTAAAATTCAAGATGTGCTTTGGTCTCTCCATAATCTATGGTTAATAAACCTAAGGCAGTGTATAGTGTTACCTTATAAAAATAAGAAGAATCATTGTTGTTTTAATAAAATATAATAAAATGTGATGCATCACATAACTTCTGGGATCCTCTTTTTACCATTTTTACTGTACAGTTATATTGCAAGAAAACTTAATTTTTTTCTTGTTAAATTTAATATAGATTTCCACTAAAAGAAAATATCCTATAAATTCATACTTTTACATTATTTTACAGTAAAAAAAAATTACATACATTTTTTACAGTGTAGGTGCATGAAAATATGTTTGGCCTCAAGCAATATTATATAAAAGTTTTTTGTTTCAAGATTCTTGTTCCTTCTCACCATTTATTGAAATAGCTTTGATAAGCCAGCAAGCAACAGATCCATTTATAATTCTTGGCAGATGCTTTCTAATCAAAACAACAGATGAAAATCAACAGTAGCCAATTCATATGAGCAGCAAGGCAACAGCATTTGGAACGATGGAATGAGCAGCTGCAAAGACGAGAACATTGAGAGAGAGAGAGAGAGAGAGAGAGAGAGAGAGATTTTTATAGAGTTGTATGGATGTATCTTTGGGTTGGGGAATAATGGAAGATCTAAGAACGCCTTTAAAACTTCATTTTGATGAGGCGTGGCTGCGTCTCCTTGTCATTTTGACACAGTAATCATATGATATCAGAAAGAGATTGTAAGGAGAACAGGAGTTCATAAACTGTGACAAGTTCTGCCCTCATATCACCACTTTTAACACAGCAGGAGAAAAATGTCAGCCTTCATTTTTGCTCAAGGCAAAATAATAATAATAAAAAAATGCTTCACATTTTGGATTTTTCTATTTTTTTTTTCTTTTCCCAGTGAATAAATGTGACACCTTTTTTCGATGTTAAAATACCTTTTCTTGTCCCGGTATGAAGAGACAACTGTCCTGCCCTGCAAAAGTAAAATGCAGTAACTATAGCAAACAACACAGCAGCTAATGGAGCAGGACTGTCTGTCTGAACAGTTGCAGATGAGGGGAGTGTTTAAGAAACCTGTTGGAAAACACTCATTTTTGCATGCCTTAAATATGTCATATTGTTTATATACTTTATTCATCCAACAGCAGCTTTAGACTTATTCTTACACATGCACATGACACACTTAATGACCTCGTGATCCCCTGCACTCCTCTGTCATCAGCGGTCAGCTCTCTCTGCTGCTCTGTGCTGTGTTGAGTATATGGGTCACTCTGACAGAACAAATGTACTATAGAAGCATCCAGGCATTAGTATTAGTGTTTGTGTAGAGTCTCGACAACAAATAATAGCAAAAGCAAATCCAGGGAAATGATTTCTTGCACAAGGTGACTCACTGCAGCACTACAGAGCGAGCCGCACGGCAGGCGTCTGAAGTGGAAATGCCAAGCCACGTCTCACCTACTGGATACTATATGAGGGTCAATGACACATAAGGATGTCTGGCGTGATGAAAATGGGAAATCTAGTTTAAAACACATGTGCCATGTTCTGAGAAATATCTTTTTTTTTTATTCTTGTTGGTTTCATATATGTTTGGAAAACACTTATAGCAATTTTTATGCTAAAAAAGGGTAATGTCAAGACAAAACTGGCTAAAAGTATGAAGAGGTGTAACCATCAAGTTAAAAACTACCATAGTGTTTTCATTGAACTGTAAATACACTTGTACACAACAACCTTTTTACTTATTTTATTATACATTATTACATACTTTTAATTTACTTATTTAATATTAAATATATATTTTTTACAAATGTTGTGACTTTTGAGTCACAAAAGGTATTCCTAAAGAGCAGGGTTACTATAGTTAACTAAAACTAAAAACATTTTCGTCACTTGCATTAAAAAGTTTAATTTTTTTTTCAGCTACTTGACAAGGCAACATTTCTCATTTTAATTGAGTTTGACTTGATGTACTAACTAAATGAACTAAAACTGGAATGAAATTAATAAAAACTTGACAGAGTTATGACAATCTAAACGGTCATTTTCGTTTGATGGTTTTCTTGTCACATGACAACAAAATGGTTTCCTGCATGTTGGTTACACGGGCAGTTTGGCAGATATTAATAATATTTTTAAAAAGTGCTTGTTTTACATAAATATCATATTATAATATTACTTTTAATATTTGAATTATTATGAATAATATATTAAAATATTAAAACATAAAAACGAATAATGTATTGGTGTATTAAATATGTTTTTTTTTCTCTCTCTCTTTTTTTATTTTTTTTATTAATAAAAATGATTTATTTATTTATTTTTTAATCTTAAAACAGTTACACCACTTTGGCTTTGCACACTTTAAGCCCCCAAATATATCAAAATTATGTTTTTTATTCAGAAATTGTAAAAATGTTGACCATATTACAGGAAAATTCCAGATTTTTACATGAACTGCATTCTTTGATCATGTCTTTGTGTGTTCTACTGATGCATCTGTGCAATATCTGTGTCAGTGACTGCAACACATGCAATGCCAATAAATCAGAGAGAGAGAGCCAAACTCATGCATGTTTTACAGCTGTCTCTGTCAGATGCGCGTTTATTAAGCACTGCAGGGCATTTATTTCCCTCACCTTCCTCAACAGTTTGAGCACGTCCGTCGCCTCTTCTCTCTTCCTCTCCTGAAGGAGCTTCTGAATCTCTCGGATCCAGGCGACTCGTCTGACATACGGGCTGTGGTTGGCTCTCCTCAGCATCCCAGGCAGCTTATCCGACCTGAGCATCAGGGATGTAAACAAGAAGTCTCCGCTCCGATCGCTCTCTCCCGTACTGTCGAGATGTTTCCGTCGCCTCCTTGAAAAATTCTCGTTGTCGAGACTGTTTTGGCGGCTGAGCCTGGAGCCCATGATCTCAATTACGTTGAAATCACAAATGTTACAATAAATACTACCCTTTTACGGCGTAACCATGACAGCCTGGATGATAACGCCCAGAGGTTTCCACATCGGTCCGAACTTGGGTAGCACGCACTCGCTCTGCTTACAGTCAGTGTCCTTTGTGAAATCCGCCCGACGACACAAGTAGTAGTTTTAGCTGCAGAAATGTCAGTGTTTTGTTCTTTATCCCTGTTCTGGCACCCTCGTATCTGTGTTTGTTGTCAGTAGGACACGTCCGCCTGATGCTCCAGTTGGTGTTCAGTGGATGATGGAGATGTTCTCCACAGCACCACGCGTGGATCATTACTGACTGTCCTGTCATTGGCTAACGGTGGTTCGTGTATGTGCCCCACATGCCAAGAAAGAAAAATGTGGGGTGGTGAAATCAAAACAACATTTTAATCGATTTTTAAGTAAGTTTATTGAACTGATGTTCAATTAATTTCATGGATTGATGCTGAGTATGAAATAAATCACTATAGGATCCCAATGCTAGACAACAGCAATTGTCAAAAACTGTAAAATCCAGTCATGTCCATTAACCTCCTTTAGGTTTTCAGAAGAGCTCAAATATTTGAACTCAAATATTTTTCATTAAATTCTCCAAAAAAAAAAATAAAAAAGGAGCTCTCTTCACGTTGTCAACAATTGTGACCAAAATGTCAACAATAGTGTTGTTGTGGTTGTTAGAAATCAATTAAATAAGTAGGCTAATAAAGTAGAAAACATTTAAAAATCCAAATTGTGCATTTTACCCGCATTCTCTAAGACAATCATATGATGTTATTTATTTATTTAATTTTATTTTAAAACTGTCTGGGTGGATTTCGCGGGATACTGTTTAATTCCACATGCACAGTGTGTTTGCATTCTGTCAGTAAATACAGATATTTTGGCTACTAGAGCACATTTATCAGATAATTTTTTTTTTTTTTAGTTTGTTATTTATTATAGGGGTTGTTTTGTAGTTAGTACCATTCGCTAAGAAATAATGTGAGAAACTAAGCTTTTCAAAACTCTGAATGAATTGCTTCGCAGAATGATTCAGTGTGTGTGAAGCACTGGAAACACCACAGGCTGGTGGCACTTGTTTCTCAAAACAGTGTAAATGCAGTAAAAACAGCCTAAACAAATACAATGAGACCTCTTAAAAAACAATTGCATATGTGTAAGAGGCAAGACAGTGTAATCTATTAAATGTTATCTTTAAAAAAATCACAAATAAGTAGCCTATATCACAATTCATTACTTCAGTTAATGAACCTACATAATAAAACAAGATCAGGTACAACAAGATGGTTCACCAAATTAATGCTACGGTGAAACATACGAATTTTGAAATGTTTAGAATCGAAGGTTCGAAACAGTAGGGCTATGACGTAATGAAGCCTTGTGTGCTGCAATCACGTGACCTGGCGTGTTTGATACAAGCTCTAAACCACTTGCTGCATTCTCGTCATGTCGTAATTACTGTAATTTCGAGATGACAACACATGACATTCTACTTGGAGCTGTTCACACACTTGGAGTTGGAACTATCGCACTATCAATGACTAAACATAGCGCAATGAATCTGAGTTGGTCAGGAACAAATTGTAACTCTCAGAAAAGTCCCAGTTCACAAGATGTAATTACAAGTTCTACGAGGACGTGAACACTATTTACAAGTTGGTATCTCGTAATCACGGTAATTACGAAATGGAGTGAACTCAACTACTGATTAGAAACAAAAGATTCATAAATGTTTGGAAGCTTCTTGAAAGAGTGTTTCGCAAGTGCCCATCACTACTAAGATGAATACCTGCTACGTAGGCGAAATCTCAAGCCATCAGATTCTTTGCGCAAAGGAGCAGAACTATCAAATCAACATTCCTCAACAAGTAACTGTAATTTTTATGATTTAACCACTAGAGGGACAAAAGTTACATATGGTAGCTATATGTGTTTAGGGGAAACAATCTGTTCTAACCAAGCTAATATACTGGTTCCGACTGTTTTCCTGATGTGCTTAATAAATTCCACATTTTAAGAAGTTAGAAAATAGGCCTATATGAAGAATCACAGGTCCTTTTCTGGTATTGAATGGCCATGACATATTTTGTCTCATTGGAGACCTTCTAGCTCAGGGGTGTCAGTTCCTGGAGGGTCGGAGCCCTGCAGAGTTTAGATGCAACCCTAATTAAACACACCTGATCCAGCTAATCAAGTCATTCAGGCTTATTTGAAAACTAGATGGTTTGTGTGTTGGAGCAGGATTGGAACAAAACTCTGCAGGGCTGTGGCCCCCCAGGAACTGAGTTTGACACCCCTTTTCTAGCTGATATTGTGGCCTAGACACTGCTTTAAGCCTTTCTTATTCGGCTGCTGTAAAGCTTTTCATTATCTGTCCACAGTGACATGACAGATGGAATAGACCTTAGCAACAGACCATACTGATGTCCCTGTCTGATTCACAGCCTTTTTCAAAATATCTGCTGAAACTCCATCTGTCTTTTATTTCCAATGTAAAGGCAAAATAGACACAAAAAGAAAGAGTTCCTACTGGGTTTGATTTTCAAAAACCTGTCAGTAAGTTTTGTATTTTAAATTGCTGGCTGTTGTAGTATGATATTAGCATGAGTGGAATATATCAAATTTCCTTGAAAGGCAATTTATATATATTAAGTTTATATAGGTTGTAAATGGTGGTAACCTGCCATTTTTACCTTAAAAGCTATTTCTACCTGATTTAACACATAAAAATGAGTTTTGGTGGTTAAATAATATTTTTTGACTTTTTTAATATTTTTGATGTCACAATTTTTGGATTCCACTTTTTTTCATTGCTTTACACACTTAAAAATAAGCATTCAAAAAAGGTTTTGATGTCACAGAAGAGTTCCCCAAAACAGTTCTTAAAATAACTAAAATAAATTTGTTTTTCTTAGTGTTAAGAACATTTTAATAATCTAGAGAACATTTTTTTTTTTTAACTATAAAGACTACTTTGTGGTATGGAAAGGTTCCATGAATGTGAAATGATGTTCTTGGAACTATAGATGCCAATAAAGAACTTTTATTTTTATTTTTATTTTTTCATGTGCTGTTACTCAGTGTAAATAAATGAACTGAAATTCATATTGACATATGAATAATTTCATATATGACCATAGCTTTGATATCCTGTAATGTTAGTAAAATTCATTGTTGTAAAATTATTTCAGATTAAGCGCAAGCTCAGCTGGCTCAGTGATTGCTCATTTCCAAAAAATCTGTCTGTCCACATCACCACTCCCCTTAAATAACCAAACAAGACTGTACATATATCAAAATGAAAGCTTGATTATATGCTTTTTAAATGGGCGTTAAGAGCAGGTATCATTGTTAGTGTAATTAATGTAATACCAAGATAAATAAGGGCAGAAATTTAATAGCAGTTGTTTAAAGAGTTTCAAACTGAATGACTCTGAGACATCAGCATGGGATTAATTAATCAAACAATATGTCATGATCTGTTTGCCAAACTTAATTACAGATCAATTCTGTGAATTCCTAGTAGGTGAGAAGCTAACATTCTCTCTCCCTAAAAACTACTGACACGTAAATACTCATGCATAGACACGCTCTTTATCCATTTACTCAACAATAATTGAGGTTTTATGGCATGAAGGGACTGCTGAGTGACACCATATTAATAAATCCTGAACAGTGTGCTACACATAATGGGAGAAGCTGAAGACAAACTCTGACAAATTACAGTCCCTGCTGACACTCACTTATTGAATCGAGGACGGTGGGACAACAGGTCTCTTGAGCAGGTCTAATAATGTTTCAAGTGTCTTGTCCCATGCTGAAAAGTGCTGACCGACTGTTTTTATGGTGGCATTATTACGTAACTGTGCTTTTTGACGCCAGTTACAAGAGTTGTGACTGTAAGAAAGTTCTAGAATTTTCTGTCATTGGTATTAAGTGTCGAGAGCCTGAAATGGTCTTTAGCATTTCCTCGCTCTTGAATAAAGTCCCTGGAGGTTTTACAAACATTAAAAATGACATTTTCAAAGTCAAGAATCTTTTCTCTGAAGTTTTGTCACTCATTCAGCTGTGAGTCAACACCAACATGCTGCATCAGAGATATTTCTTAGAAGTCTTACGTAACATACAGTGCTGACTCACTTAACTAAACTTTAATAATAACGTCCGAAAGTCTGAGAGCACCAGTGAAGATGTTTCAATGCAGTTTTTCTGTTTTCTTTTTTGTATATTTTTGAGTGAAAACGTGGACATAACTTGGATAACATCACATGAATGACTTAATTAACATAAATTTTACAATTTCTAAGTATGTGTATGGGACATTTTGCTGTAACTCAAGCTAACATGAACCGTTTATTCAAAACCCGATGATCCATGTTATCAAGCATGATTTCAGAAAGATCCAAAGAGCACCTTGTTCTTCAATGGAAAAAAATAACATTTGACCTTTTGTCCAGGGGAGTTTACATGGCCAATGGCCATTCTCTTATTTGATTAGTGACCTAGAAATACTGCCAAATCTTTAATATTTTAATTCATTTTTCCATTTTCCTTTGTAGCACTGTCTGAGCATTTTTACAGTTTTAAATGTAAAATAAAATGTAAATGTGAAAGAAAAAGGGTGGAGTAAATGCATTGTCAACAAGATTGCAATAGTTTGACCTCTGAAATTCCTAAGCTCTTAAAAACAGGGTGCGGTTATGAGTAATACCTGTCTTTACCGTTAGGACAGAAAAATTGAAAAATTATCTTGTCCTATAGCCAATCACCAAGTAAGGTTGGGACCAGGTTGATTTATAACGTCTGGAGTTAAATTTTAATTAGCACAGATTATATCTGTCCTCGGTCCTATCCACACTTGTCTTAATAAATACACTTGTACAAGAAAAAGCATCCAGTCCCTGGATTATGGTTCACCAGTCTAAATCATCTGTGAGGTATGTCTATGTATCTGCATGTCTGTCTATATATCTGTTTATCTATGTGTTGATCCATCCATCTATCCATCTATCCATCTATCTATCTATCTATCTATCTATCTATCTGTCTGATCTTTATTGTGTCTATCAATAGATCAATTTATGTGTCTATAATAGTAAACAATTGGGAAATAAAATTCAGGGCTTGTATAGTATGTGACTGTTGAAAGGCTTGGATTTACACATAGATGAATCCTTTCTGAACTCTGCATGCTGGGCTAATTCAGGGCTAGAACGCAATGTTTGAAGTGCCAAGACTTGTAGAATGAATGCTAAAACTTTTTATTAAACTTGCTGTAAACATTGATGATGATAATGATGATGTGTAACTGTAAAGGGTTTATTCAACAGGTCTATTGAGCTGGTGACATTTCACTGTTATCCGTTTCTCCTAAAAAATTACCAAAGGTTTACACCCGCCCTTCCATTCATGAACAGCACATATTGAAAAGGTGATGTAACTTACATGTCTTTTTTCTTAGGGGAAAATGTTCTCTATGATCAAAAAAATTACATGCTTATATACTGGTGCATGAATTTGAAACTGTGGTGTTGCTGTGGATACCCTTCACTGATCAACTGACAATGATGAAGTAATTTACATTGAAGTGGTGATGATAAGCACATCAGTTTACAAAATACATGTAAACAATCACATTTGCATTGTCTGTAATGAATAATAATTTCATAAATGCAGTGTTGGGGAGTAACTAGTTACATGAAATGAAATTACATAATTTAATTACAAAATAAATGGTAATAAATGGTAAATGGTAAGGGTAACACTTTATTTTAAGGTGTCCTTGTTACGTTACATTTGCTTACTATTTTAATAACAATTAATTATGCATAATTACATGCAAGTAACCCTAAGCCAAACCCTAATCCTAACCCTAACCATATAGTAAGTACATGTAGTTAATTAATATTACTCAGTACCTAAATGTATAATTACACTGTAACAAGAACACCTTAAAGTAAAGTGTAACCTAGCTGTAATCCATTACAGTTACTAAGGAAAAAAATGTGTAATTAAACTACAGTTACTTATGAAATTGTAGACAGTTATAAAGGGGGGTTACATCTGAATATTTTCACACACGTACAGATTTGATTGATTTCTTTCCAAATTGCATTGACTGCTGTTCCTCATGTACATACTATGTACTTATTATAGTACAATAGCTAGATAATAACTAGGAACTAACCCTGAACCTACCCCTAAAACTAACCCTACCCCATGTAGTTACTAGGTATTACCAGAATTTTCTTAGGTAGCTACACTGTAAGTACATGTAAATACACATACTGTAAAATAAAGTGCAACCGAGACACTGGTGTTTCAGGAGTTTAGGACACAAAAATAGGACACATGCTTATTTGATAACCGTTTTATTTCCTATTAGGATTTATGTATATGTTTTAGTTTTTAAGATGAACTGTTTTGTCAAAAGTATTGTTAGATGCCAGTGTTTCCTGTCTATTAACTTACAATTAACCCTGCCTGGTTTAATTGTTTGCCAATGAATCACAGTGGAAAACATTAATTACAAATTTAGAAAAGTAATCAAATGTAATCAGTTACATTACTTTAATAAAATAATTGAAATAGTTACACTACTTACATTTTAAATAGGGTAACGTGTAATCTGTAACATATCACATTTAGAAAGTAACCTTCCCAACATTGCATAAATGTCACTTATCATATATCAAACTATGCCCTCAAATGTTTTTATGTTAACCATCCTGTATTCACATTCTGTTCAGGAAAATGGTCAAGAAGTCTCTTGTTGCTGGTCTGGTGGTCTTGCTTGTGGCTGCAGTGGGGTTTTTCCTGGGTGTGTATTTGGGAATCGTAAATAAGCGACTCACTGTATCCTCAGACAACTTCTACTTGAAAGCAGCTGTGGCAGCAGATGCCGGGAAGTGCTCTGAGGTTGGAAGGTATGAACCCAAATATCTAGAGCCAAGAGTTTCCATGCTTGTCATTGTCAACATCATGCACGTCAATTAAAAAACCCAACATTCTTCATGTTTGCAGGGACATCTTAAAGCGCAATGGTTCAGCGGTTGATGCTTCCATTGCTGCTCTGTTGTGTGTTGGGCTGTTCAACGCTCACAGCATGGGCATTGGAGGAGGGCTGTTCTTCACCATATACAATGCATCAACAGGTGAGACAATGACATTTATCCATTCATTTATGCATTTAAGAAGTTTACCTAAGAAACAAACCCATGACATTGGTATTGCTCACAGCATGGTCTAAAAAAAAACATAAAACTCAAACTTTCTGTGAGGGCTCCTCCAAATTGACATCTTTTTCTAGTCAGTCTGGCACGGAAGGACATGGCTTTAGGATTTTAATATGACGCAGAGGTCATTTGCCATTCAGCAGATGCAAAGTCATGCAAAGTGACTTACAGTACATTAATAGAAGTGACATGACCCTGGAGCATCCTGGGGTCAAGTGCCTAGCAAAAGGACACAGTGTTTACTCAACATCATAGTGACCACAAATCTTGCTTCACAGAGTCAGGAAATGATGTGAAATCATCAGCAACCACTACCTCTTCAGGTGAAGCTAGCAGAGTAAATAATAAATGATGATGACACATAAGCCTTAGGTTTCTGTCCAAATGACTTTTAGCCTTGAAGTAATAAAAATAAAAAATTCCACGTTTGTCCACAGGAAAGGTTGAGACAATTGATGCCAGAGAAACTGCTCCAATGAATGCTTCAGAGGACATGTTTGGCAATAACACCCAGCTGTCACGGAAAGGTACATTACCATTCATGTAAATATCACCAAGTCCAGCCTCCATTCTGTAAAATAAATAGAGCTAATCTGCCTGTGAACTAGCCTTGCTTTGTCATATAGGTCAAATTATCTGATTTCTTACTAACCTTGACACACAGTTATTAGAGTCTAGACAATCTCTGTGGTATCATTTCATGTTTTTTTCTGCATGTTGGTCACATCACATGACTTTGATTTGGTGAACAAAAGTTTTTCAAAAATTAAAAAACAGTGAAGAAGTATTGTTAATCTTTTTTCATTTATGTACATTTATTATTTGACTAAGAAATAACAAAAGATTATGACAAACTCTACTGCAGTTCAGAAGTTCTTTGAATAGCAAGTTCAAAAGAACAGCATTTATTTGAAATCTTTTTGTAATATTCTAAATGTATATTGATCAATTACATGCATTCTTTCTGAATAAAAGTATGAAATTTTTCCCATATAAACATGATAGTGTACTAAATTAGCTGTTTTTTTTAATAATTCAGTTATTTTAATGAGCCTTTTAAATTGCATTAGTTGGATTAAAACATATTTGAAAAAGAAAAAACCTAAAAAAAAAAACAAAAACAAAAAAAAACAGATAGGACAGAAGATGAGCATCATGTCATTGACCTTATTGCAGTTTTGGCCATAGAATAATGACTCTATTGTGTCTTGTTTGAATGCCAGGAGGGTTGTCCATCGCCATACCAGGAGAAATCCGCGGTTACGAGATGGCACACAAAAGACATGGGAGACTGCCATGGAGGGAACTGTTTGAGCCCAGTATAGAATTGGCACGCAATGGTTTTCCAATCGGCAGGGCCTTGGCCAACGCCATTGCAAAAAGCAAGGACTCCATTCTGAGTGACGTTACATTGTGGTGAGGATTTATCTTTTGGACACTATACAGAAAACTGGGCAGTCTGTGAGAAAATCCACTTATCATAAATGAAAATAGCACATTACATCAACAAGTTTACCAAGGTGTACTGTTGTGTACTTTGTAATTACATCATACTGCGTCATACGATGCAATCACAAATAACTAGTCTAACTCACCACACTCCAAACACTGCCTCTACTTGTAGTTTTAAAGACATCATATTGATCTTTTCCTCTCTCTGTCTTTGCTCCAGTGAAGTGTTTTGTGACTCAAACAAAAACCTCCTGAAGGAAAATGATATCATTAGATTTCCCAAACTTGCTGACACCTATAAGAAGATAGCGGAAGAAGGGCCGGATGTTTTTTACAACGGATCTATGGCCCAGAATATAGTGGATGATATCCAGGCTGCAGGTCATTTCATACTTTCTTTATTGACCTTTTTATCATGCACTGAAGGTCAGATTACCTAATTAAAAAAAAAAAAAAAATTATATATATATATATATATATATATATAATATATATATGCAAATCAATGTGTCACTATACAGGAGGGATTATAACACTTGAGGACCTAATGGAATATAAGCCAGTGTTGAATGAGACCCCGCTGAAGTTAAATGTGGGAGAGTACACCATTAATGTTCCTGATGCTCCATCCAGTGGACCTGTACTTGCTCTGATTCTCAACATAGTGGACGGTGAGTCTCATATTGTTCCTGTGTGTGTACTTGCATCAAGGATCTCTAGAATAACTCGAGAGAGCCATTCATTAGCATTCCCATTCATCTTAATGGCAGACCTCCAGGAATCTTTTGAGCCAATCAGCTGAGCCATTAATGTGATGTGATTAAGAAGTGAATAAGTAAGATACGGCAATTTAAAGTATATTAAGATATCCCTAATAAACAAATTGAATGTACAGTACACCTGTTTTTGTTTTTACATAAAGTTTACGAAAGTCTTTACATCAAGAGATGTGTTTATGGATAACTATAAGAGGATATGTTTTTCTTTGAGCTGGGAATTTACCAGGACTCAAGTACCTGATTATGTAATTATCCTTCATCACCACAGACACTTATTAACTCATTTATAGACACTATGATGTCAAAGCAGAGTCTTCATGAGTAAACCGGGGATTTACGCAGAAGAGCTTCATTCACGAGGACAAGCAGCATCATGTTATGCATTAAGAAAGAATGTACATTTAGCAGATCATTATTGCAAAATAAACTCAAACAAGGTGAGCAGTATAAGGTCTTGTGTCACCCTGTAGGGATTTATTTTGTGATAATGATCAGATGACTGTGTATTATTCATCTTATGTGGCTTACTCATCTTCACTGCATTCATTAAGTGAGATGCAAAATGGAGCCAGTTGAGTTTGAATCTGATAGTAGTGCCACTTTCAGTTTGGACTGATACACAGCATTGCCATGGAGAATATAAGCAAATATCTGCCAAATTCCACAAAGTATTCAAGAGAGTAATGTAACTTAAACACAGAACATGGTTTTGTATTCCACTGTGCTGCTTGTCCCTAATTTTCCTATGTAAATATGCACCAGAAGAACATATTTGACCATATCTTACATATTTTGCAGTGTCTTGTATGACAAGCCATTCTAAAGTAAAAATGCTCAAGGCTCAATAGGTTCAACTTTTAATAGGTCTTGATATATTTTTCATTTTGCCTTCAGACTGCCCTGCGTCTCGCTTTTTTAAAACCAAAAACGTGTTCTGGGTTGAAAACCACAAGATGCAATATCTGTTTTTATTTTTTGAAATTGAAATGCAATGTTTTAAGAATGGTGTGTCATGGGTGATTTTGCAAAATATACAAGACGTGAATGCAGCAGTCAAATACATATGTCTAGCAAAGAATTTGAAAAGAAATTTGAACATGTCTAGCAAAAAATAATAATAATAATAATTAATTGAAAAGCAGTGCAGTGAAACAAAAAAATGCGGGTTAGACTTTATTTTAAGGTTCAATTCTCCCTATTAATAAACCATTAACTACAACTTTTGCCTCAATAAACTATTAATTTGCTGCTTGTTAATAATTAGTAAGGTAGTTGTTAAGTTTAGGTATTGGGTGGATTAAGGATGTAGAATATGGTCATGCAGAATATGTGCTTTCAGTACTAATAAACAGCCAATATATTATTAATAGGCATGCTAATAAACAACTAGTTAATAGTGAGAATTGGCACCTGTGTTACCAAAATGTGTTCTGTGTGAATGAAAGCTTTTCTGAATTATGTAAGGCGAAGTGTTTGTGTATCCTAATATGAATATGTATAACAGTGATAATTCACATCAAGGATTCAACTCGTTTTCTAGGTTTCAACTTCTCAGACAGCAGTGTGTCCACAGCAGAGAAGAGGACTTTGACTTATCATCGCATTGTAGAAGCGTTTCGTTTTGCTTATGCCAAGAGGAGTAAACTGGGAGACCCACGTTACCTCAACATCACTGACGTGAGTTCAACTAACTGTACATATTTTGTTGTTTTTGTGTCTCACACAAGGAGTTTTGAGGACTAATGCAACCTGATCTCATGCATTTTTGCTCAAGATCTGTGAAGTGGTTTAAAGAGTTCTTTATAAATAATATCCCTTACAGCAGATGATATTTTCCCAAGGCCTCTAACTGTTCCTATTTCACGCACCTGCGAGTTCAATGGCCTTTTGTAAATCTATTTTCAATTATCTCCTTTCCCAGCTCATCCACAACATGACCTCAGACTACTTTGCAGACAACATTAGGAGTAAAATCACAGATGACACTACTCACCCAGACACCTACTATGATCCTGAGTACTTTGTCCCTGATGACCACGGCACGGCTCACTTGTCAGTCATCGCAGAGGATGGGAGCGCAGTGGCAGCCACCAGCACCATCAACCTTTAGTAAGAGAAAAACGGCACTTGACCTGCATTCCCTTTCCCTGTTCATTTATTAAAAACAAAAACAAAAACACACTGTCCCTCTTAAAATATTTAGTATGCTCTCATATGTTAGTCTGCAGCCCTGAGAATGACAAGTCTGATTGTTTTTGTGCCAAAAAACATTATAAGTGGACCTCAGTGTCAGGGTTTTGGACTATCTTGTGTGTGTTTTTGCTCTCCATGTGCTCCTTGACCCAGTTTCTGTCTCCCGTTCATTATGTCATTTGGTTCAGGTGTGTCTAGTCATTAGTCCCTTATTTATCTGTGTATTTAAGGTCTTATCCATTCAGTTAGTGTTGGTCGGGTCTCTAACGTCTATGGTGCTACATGTGTGTTCCTGTCTGCCCGGTGTACCCCGTGTTGGAAGGATTAAAACAGCGGTTCTCAATTCCAATTCTCGAGTACCGCCACTCTGCATATTTTGCATGTCTCTCTTTGTTAACACACTTGATTCAGATCATCAGCTCGTTAGAAGTGAACTCCGTGCATGAACTGTGTTCTCGATCGACATGGTCCCTACACAGTGTTCATTGATTCCTACTCCCTGAGTATGGAAGCAGAATAATGACAATAGTTTTTGAAACACAAAGCATGCTGAATTCCACAAATCGAAAAAAAAAAAAAGATGCATTGCAATTAACAGTGCTTGCATTTTAATGCCTTGCATTTCCAGAGCTTGCATTTTTAGGTTCTGAAATTTAATATAGTTGTTTATTTAAGCTGTGAATATTTCAATTCAAAATATTTCACACACATTTTCATAATTAAAAATTCAATAATTAATTTCACCTTACAGAATTCACTTCCAAAATATTCAATCTGTTTAAAAATACGATGTATAATATTCAACAGGCAAATTTCGGTCATTTTATTTCACTTTCCAAATTTGCTGCCACAAATTCAGTGGTTAAAATTCGGCAGAAAATTCAGCGGTGCACATCCGGGAAACACAGGAATAGCAGTAGAGCACCGATGCATGTTCTCCAGCTGATGTCAGCCCCTCACCAGTTCTTGTGCTCACCAACAACCCAGACAGGCCCAAGAAAACAGGACAACGTCATAAATCTGTCCATGGTACCCTGGCCCCTTGAGTCTGGAGCAAACCAACAAGCCTCTTTCACAGAACAGCTTGCAACATTCAAACAAAAGAATACTTATTGATAATTCCAATTCAGGAAGGAGACTATCAAATTTGGGGCAAGTAAGCAGGACTGATGGTCAAAGAGATGGCCGTCACATGTAAATCTGTGATCGAAATCACGAGCTAGAGACTTCATTGAGTGGGTCACCCCAGCTCTCCACATAGAAGACAAAGACTGAGACTGAA
Source organism: Spinibarbus caldwelli (assembly GCA_039654775.1). NCBI lineage: Eukaryota > Metazoa > Chordata > Actinopteri > Cypriniformes > Cyprinidae > Spinibarbus > Spinibarbus caldwelli. Next base: position 12,589,752 of record CM077248.1, read on the forward strand.
ATTCCTTAGGAAACCTTTTAACCTCTCTAGTCTTCACAGAACATGTCCTTATGTTCACAGAACGGTACAGAAACTGCCTTTTCACATATAGATGCACCAAAATCATCTTAAAAGGACTTATGAGACTTATCATGTTTATGCATAACCCCATATCATGTATGTAACCCACACAATTAACTATCATGTTTTAATCACATATTATGTATGTCTTTTAATAACTAGGGAATAGCTTAAGAGTTAATATTCATGCTTGGTATGTATGAGTTTGAAAAATCATGCTTTAAATGTTTCTTCCAATCAGTTCTCTGTCAAATGTATCATAGTCTTGGTAGAGAAATCATGTCCAAAATTATACTTTACAAGAGCGGGAAAATTCAGACCATGTGACTGATAAGATAACATTTTAGATTTATGAATGGGGAGGAGAAACATACAACACCACGTGCCAAGATCATTTCTAATTGGTCAAGACCAGCATTAGGAGGTGTCTGACAGCCGAGTTTAAATACTTAGGACACCATCAAATTGGGCTTTTTTTGGCTTTTTGCTTTTTGCTTTTGCTGCTCTTCCTCCTCTTCTTCTTCTCTTTTGCCACCTCGTTTTGACGCTGCTCTTTGAGCATGCTCTGGCCTACATGCCAGCTGCTACCACAATGAGAAGAAAAACCACCTAGTCTCGTTACATGCTTTTATTCTTTTACTTTAATTTCTTGTCTTTCCGTGAGAGTTTCGTTAAGTTAAGTTTGCCGCAAAGTCCTGCTCCGACTGCACCCGCCCCAAACTTCAACCAGACCAACTCAGCATCAAGAGCCACGCCCAAGACTTCACTACGAAAGACCACTGAACTCAACCTCGGGAAAACCCCTTTCTGCAAGATGACAACAAAAGGGAATCCCTTAACACAAAGGCAACAAGCAAGTAACCTCCAGATTCTAGCTGAGCTGGTGTATTTAATATAAATTTTAGCCTCATTGAGAAACTCAATGTGAGGGTTAATTAAGTGATTGATGGTTCAGGTCTATGCAATTGCACATATTGCTGTAAACTTGGGATTTCACATTTTCATTCTTTAAAATCATCCTTTCCTCACTTTCTCTCTTTCTGCAACGTGTGAATGTGTGAATGTGCGTGTTCATGTGTTAGATTAGATTAGTTTACATGTCTTAGATTTATATAAATAAAGTCTTATTTATATTGAAAAGAGAAGCATCTTGTGTTTTGTGCTTACAAGTTAATGTCTTAATCTGCCGATCTTGTTACTGTGCTTATTAATAGTGTTTTCACTATATTTTGGATTTTAATATCCAGTGCAGAGTTGATGTTATACGGCTCGTTCACTGATCCGCTGCCAACTCAGTGATCAGCCGTGAAACAGTGATTCTGTTCAAATTCCCTATAAAATCATAAATGATTCCCTTTGAGCTAAATTGACTTGTTTCCCTTATATATTACGTATTTACATTTACATAGCTAAAGTCACCAGCTACCCAGATGACGCGCTCTGCTCTTTCTATGATGCAAGCTTGAACACTGCGAGCAGAGCGCCGTCGCCCGAAGATGGTCCTCGAGAGGATTTCGCTGCCTTCATGGAGTGGACTCTGGCGAGAAACGGATCGTCCTTCACCATCTGCCCCATGGATGATCTCGCTGGATCCACTCCCGACCCAGAGCCCAGCCCACCAACTCCCAACGGTGCGGAGCATCAGCCCGAGCCCACAGTTGACAGAGAGCCCATTCCCGCTGCGATCAACGAGCCAACGCAAAGCCGTGCGACTGAGTGGAGGATCGCACCAGAAGTTGAGCCCAACTGCGAGAGCCGGCAACAGTGCCCACCACGAGGGAGCAAGCCGTGGACGGTGTAAGCGCGGAGTGGAGCTTCGCCCCCGGCACCGCGGCTGAGGGTGAGCTGATCATACAGCTGGGACTGTTGGACCTTGAGGGGGATCTGATTGATTGGGAAACGGATCTGGAGGCCGACTTTCCCCCTCTCCTCTCTCCTTCGTCCTCGCTGGTCCCGTCCATCCCTCCTTCATCTCAGGTCCCCATGTCCAGCCCAGAGGGGGCTCCCGATCCTGAGTTGAGCCCTGAAAGCCCGGAGGTTCACAAATGCCCACCCTCCCACCCGCTCCTGCCTCCTCCTCCTCCTCCTCCTCCTCCTCTGTCGTCTGGCAGCCCCTCTGCTTGCCCTCAGCCCACCATCAATATGGTGAGAGCGCCGCGGGTCTGCCATGCTCCATCGTCGCTGTAGCTGGAGAATCCCTCACCTCCGCCTCCAGCCTCTGAGGCCCGGACTCTGCCTCGGCCCCTTGTCCCTCCGGCTCCACCTTGGTCAGGCGTCGACCCTCCATCGCCTCTGGACTCCTCTGGCTGCGCCTCGTCGCTCCGTCCCACCGGCTCCGTTGGGCTCCTTCCTCCCGCCAGCTCCACCTTGGTCCTCAGTCGCTCCGGTTCCACCGTGGATCTCCGGATCTCCGCCTCCGTCTCTGTCACCAGAGCCCTCAGCTCCACCCTGGCCCCCCAGATCCTCGGCATCCCCCTGGCTCATTGGCTCTCTGTCTCCGCCTCGGGCTCCTCCACCACCTGCTCCACCACTGTTGATCGACCCCCTGGAGTCGGCGGCCATTGCTCCTCCATGGCTCCTCCCTTCGTCGGATCCACAGTGGGCCGTCATCATGGCTGTGGCCTGGGTCCTGCTGTGCTCCTCCTGCTCCGGACCCCTTCTGTCTCCTTCCTTGCTCCTCTCTCCTTCGTCGCCTCCCTGGTCTCTATCTGTTGGCCCCCTCCCGGGTGTCTGTCCTCCTCCTGAGCCTCCTCCTTAGTTCCCACCTGTTTCCCCCCTCTGTTGTTCTACGGTGCGAGGACGCACCTTCCAAAAGGGGGACGATATGTCAGGGTTTTGGACTGTCTTGTGTGTGTTTTTGCTCCCCATGTGCTCCGTAACCCAGTTTCTGTCTCCCGTTCATTATGTCATTTGGTTCAGGTGTGTCTAGTCATTAGTCCCTTAATTGTCTGTGTATTTATGGTCTTGTCCATTCAGTTAGTGTTGGTCGGGTCTCTAACGTCAATAGTGATACATATGTTTTCCTGTCTGCCCTGTGTACCCCGTGTTGGAAGGATTAAAAGACTGTTACTTGTATTTTCTCCTCGTCTCCTCGCTCTGCTCCGTAGGCTATCGTGACACTCAGGGGGGAAATGCAATATTGTTGTTCTCTTCTTTTTGATCTGATTGTCTTGATCTTTCTTGTGTTTTCACAGTTTTGGCTCGATGGTGATGTCACGCTCAACTGGCATTATTTTTAATGACGAGATGGATGATTTCAGCTCTCCTTACATTACTAATGGCTTTGGGGTCCCCCCTTCACCCAACAACTTCATTCAGCCAGGTGCCTAAAATAAATGACAGATTATCTCTGGATGTACAGGTACGATTCAAATGAAGACTGTATTAACAAACGACTTTTGTCTTTTGACAAGGTAAAAGACCACTTTCATCGATGTGTCCCACGATAATATTTGACAAACACCACAGAGTCAAAATGGTGGTTGGGGCCTCAGGGGGGACGAAAATCACCACTGCAACTGCTCTGGTAACCACAAACACAAAACAGCGTTTAACTATACTCACTGGATGCATATGGCCAACATACAGTAGTGTTTTCCAACCCTGGCTTCCCATACGCAAATGTAATATATGTACATATATTAACATTTCTATAAAAGAAATATATTGTCATATGATGTAAAAACATATGGAACCTATTAGGAGTTGGAACATACTACCAGTCAAAAGTTTTTGAACAGTGAGATTTGTAATGTTTTTAAAGAAGTCTCTTCTGCTCACCAAGCCTGCATTTATTTGAGCCAAAGTACAGCAAAAACAGTAAAATTGAAATATTTTTACTACTAAAAATAACTTTCCTATTGGAATATATTTTCAAATGTAATTTATTCCTGTGATTTCAAAGCTGAATTTTTAGCATCGTTACTCCATTCATATGATCCCTCAGAAATCATTCTAATATCCTGATTTGCTGCTCAAAAAACTTATTATTATTATTATTATTATTATTACATTGAAAACAGCTGAGTAGAATTTTTCACGTTTCTTTGATGAATAGAAAGTTGAGAAGAACAGCATCTGAAATAGAAATCTTTTGTAACATTCTTTATCATCACTTTTGATCAATTTAAAGCATCCTTGCTAAATAAAAGTATTAATTTCTATAACCTAAAAGTAAAAAGTATAATTTCTATATATATATATATATATATATATATATATATATATATATATATATATATATATATATATATATATATATATATATATATATATATAATAAATTATATTTAAAATTAAATATAATTGGCCTAATATATCAAAACATGTATTTTCACCTCTCCTTTTCCACTTCTCCCAGGTGATCCTGAACTCACTGTTCTTTAACTATGATCTGAAAAAAGCGGTTACAGAGCCTAGAGTCCACAACCAGCTCAACCCCAACATGACCGTTGTGGAACAGGACTTTGAGCAGGTGGGTCCCTGTGCTTAACAACAAACTTTCCTAATTTAAGACATGATAAACGGTTTAATAAGTCAGTAAAAAGACAGTTATTCATTATTTTTTATTTTTTTTTTTTATTATTATGTTTGTGGCTCTTTGTGAATATGTCCACACATGCTACAGAGCGTTCTTGATGGCTTGACTCAGAAGAATCATGTAACAGAACTGCAGAGGACGCCAGGAGCAGTAGTCCAAGCCATTGTGCGACAAGGAGACAAACTCTGCGCCGAATCTGACCCCAGGAAAGGCGGCTATCCTGCGGGATATTGAACAACACTCCCTCTCTCCCTTCTCAATTTTTGTGGGCCTTCAGTCATTGGTGACTCAATCAAGAACCAGGAAAAACAAATGTACACATTGTAAGGCAATGCACCTCTCAATCCAAACTGTCAACATGGACCCCACTGCACAAGGTTGCACAAAGACTCCTTGTATTTATTAACATTTTCTTTTTGATGGGAAAATGTTTTATTGGTATCAACAGTGCCTAACTTTCATATTGAACGGTCTATGATATTTCCAATCTTATTTATTCCTTTTGTGTGTAGAGAAAAAGGATTGATTATCAGTATGTGGGGGTCCTTTGGTACCTGATTCCATTGTACGGGTTCTTTGTTGTGTAATGGAGTTATTTGGGTTAATGGACATGTCAAGAACGATTCAAAATGAGCTATACGAAAAGTACCTGTGAAATTGACAAAGTCAGGGAAATAAGTATGAAATTAATCATAGTAATACAAATATTTCAGGTTTTTTATTTGCAAAAAAAGTCATATTGGAAAAACATTCTCTTTAAGCTTCTGTTTTATTTTTTTCATGGTAGACACACTGTAATAAAAAAAAAAACACTGTTAAAATGTGTGGAAACTCTATTATATTACCATCTATAAGCTGAATGTTTCACTTAAAGCTACAACCAGGATATTCATTTTTAAATAGTGAACTGGAATGATAATATTCTTATGGTGAAGAGAAGCTATCAGAACCATTCTTAAGTAAAATCGTGGGAGAATGGCATGTACAGCTTTAGATTACCTCACTGGACACGTTCACCTCTGTATACAGCCATCCTCTCATGACATGACTTGCATAATGTGAAATGCTGAATTGTTATTGTTATGAGTAAATGACTTGTGTATGTGAAAAAGACCCGAGTTCCAAGGCAGAAAAAGATGCTCACTTCAGGTCTGTAATTATCTAATGTTAGTCTCATTTTATGTTTGAATTACATTTAAAGGAATAGTTCACTCAAAAATAAATTTGCTGATAATTTACAGACCACCATTCCATCCAAGATGTAGATCAGTTTGTTTGTTCATCAGACCAGATTTGGAGAAATTTAACATTACATCACTTGCTCACCGGTAGATCCTCTGCACTGAATGGGTGCCGTCAGAATGAGAGTCCAAACAGCTGATAAAAACAATGAATTAAAGTGAAATGAAAAGCTGTGTGTTTGTAAGGGACAAATGTAAAGGTGTTTTAAATTTAAACCGTTAGTTCTGTCCATAATCCAAAATAACACTTTCTTCAGTGAAAAAGTCCATCCTCTGTTGTCCTCTCACTTTAAAATCCACTGACAAATTTGTTTATAACTGTTTTGGACTGTTTTCTCTTGTAAACAGTGCTTGATTTGTTCATATTTCTGTCCTGAATCAGATGAGACAACTTTTTCACTGGAGAAAACAATATTATGTAGAGAAGACTTGTATTTTAGCCAGAAACAACGGTTTGAAGTAAAAAATGTCTAAATGATGGACTGGAGTTGTATGGATCACTTGTGGAGTATTGTGATGTTTTTAACAGCTGTTTAGACTCTCATTCTGACGGCACCCATTCACTCCAGAGGAGAAAGTGATGTGATCCTAATTTCTCCAAATCTGTTTCAATGAAGATACAAACTCAAATACATCTTGGATGGTCTGATTTTTATCTAATTTTTTATTTTTGGTGAACTATTCCTTTAAGTGCTATCACTAGACTGTCGCCAAATCATATAACTGCAATATCATGCTGTATAATGTACAGATCACATTAAGCTATATCACGAAGCTAGAGATGTTAATGTTTATCATGAAGTGACACTGTGGTGTTAATGTATAGTGCATTCAGAGAAATACATTTGTGTATATATTTTTTAAACATCCACTGTTCTGTGGCTGTTGTTATGCTGTTAATTAAACTGTTTTTGGACCAATGTATGTTTGCTGTCGCATTCATAAGTGTTGATATAAATATTGCAAGAGCTACATACTAAATAATGCAAGCTGTATTTTATGAAACAGTGCCATTGAAACAGCTCAGAGGCAAAAACATGTTTTGAAAAATGAAAAGCACTGTAAATATTCCAGTCAGCGGCCACATGTGAATTAATTTTTTTATTAAGGTAGAAGAGCAAACTTGCTCGTCTTTGAAAGAATAATAAGAATCAAGTAAGCAGGTATTTAACCTCTCTGAACTAATGAAAATCTGCGGTGTTTCTGCACCAGCATCACCAAACAGATTTACAGTTTACTGCATCTGGAATCACATACTTTGACTACATTCAAACTTACACTACATTCTAAGTGATCATGGTTTGTCAAGGTTTGTCATATTTTATTAAAACTATTTTAATTATTTTATTGTACACGCACGCACGCACGCACACACACACACACACTCACACATATATTCAGCAAGGATATATTATCTTGATTAAACATGATGATAAAAATTTTAAAATGGCTTTTGTTCAGCTTTTTCAAATGTTAAAATTTAGTTTTTATTCATCAAAGAATCCTAAAAAGAATGTTTAATGGTTTACACAAAACTATTAAGCAGAACAACTGTTTTCAACATTGATAATTAACAAATAATAATAATAATATTTTTTTTTTTAAAAAGTTTCTTAAGAATCAAATCATATTAAAATGATTTCTGAAGGATCATGTGACACTGAAGACTGGAGTAATGATGAAAAAAAAAAATAAATCAGCTTTTCACTCATAGAAATAAAATGCTAAATATATTCAAATAGAAATCAGTTATTTTAATTATAATACAATATACTGTTTTACTGATCAAATTAATGAGCATAAAAGACTGCCTAAAAGTACCATATGTATGTATTTCTTTAGAAGTCCTTTTATTTGCCATGTTTTTACAGTATATTGTAAGCATTGCTGTTAATGCGGTAGCAGCCTGTGGAAATAAGTAAGTGGCCTCAGGCTGTGTCTGTGTATGATTTGCATGTATTTCCATGTTGACATAACTCAGCAGAGAAAAGACATAACTAAAATTTTCAAGGAAACAAGAAAGTCATTATTTTCTACAACAGCCCTGCAGCTGCACTGACAAGCGTGCGGTCACCATCGTAAGCTCATAACTCACTGAGGAGACGCTTTGTTCAGATTCTGGAGTGCTCATAAATGTTCCGTAAGAGTTTTCAAGAGGACATTCACACTGTGAATGAACTGAAAACTAAGGAAATCCACTGATTGACACACAAAAGGCGACATCCAAAAGCGCACAATCGTCTGACAGTTTTATTGTCCCCCGGCCTGCGGTTGCTGAGGATGGCTGTAAGTTTGGACTGAGGAGAGATGATTCAGTGTGGAAGCTATTATTCTACTGTCAGACAGGAAACCCTCTGGCTTCCATATGCTCTCAGCTCCAGGATGGACAGCATAAAGGAATGAGAGTGAGAAAGATTTGGGTACCAGCAGGCAGAATCAGGACTAAAGCTCCCCTGTGGACTTCAAATGGAAATGACTGGGCTTTAGACTCGCACAGACGGAGGACTCTAAGGGTTTGCTGACTGGCACCCAAGTTCTGCTAACTGTTTATGCCAAGCGATTACACGACAACGTTTATTCTTGTGCTCCTGAATAGCTAGAGCTCATAATGCTCTGTTTATCTTTCCGAACATGATGCCAAAGCTAATGCAATCACTCACATTGTTCATAGCCTCTGATGAGATCAGACACATCCTATTTTCAGGGCATTGGACGTTAATTATAAAGAAGTGCTGGGCTTCATGCTGTGGAGGCATCATTGGTGAGCAGCTGAGCTAAACATTCCCTTTGACCATCCATCTGCACACTTCAGAACTATTGAGAGATGCCAAGAACCTGTGACAGGCAATCCATGCATTCAATAATGCGACTGTAACACTCTTTTAGAGCCTGTATGGAGCTGTTTACTCATTAAAAATGTTTTGACACAGTCTAATTAAAAATCTAATTTAAAACTAATTCAGGTGAGTTTTTTTTTTCCCCAAGCAATGACAGATGCCAAGTAAAAATAATCATAAAGATGTTATATTGCACTCATCGCCCCTGGGTGTGTGTCTGAAGGGCAATTTGGCCTCCCAAACATATTTCAGCTAATATTAGTTGAATACTGTACACAACACTTAAATATACAAACTGATTTTTTTTTTTTTTTTGTAGTTGTATTTAATACTTTATTTTCTTTATTTTGAATTTTCATTTTGCATTTAAAGTATTCTAAATTTAGAAAAAAAATCAACAAATGAGTTTACGTAAAACATATTAAAGATTGCTTCGTAACTTTTATAAGAAAAAAAAAAAAAAATATATATATATATATATATATATATATATATATATATATATATATATATATATATATATATATACACAGTGGGTACGGAAAGTATTCAGACCCCCTTAAATTTTTCACTCTTTGTTATATTGCAGCCATTTGCTAAAATCATTTATGTTCATTTTATTTCCTCATTAATGTACACACAGCACCCCATATTGACAGAAAAAACAGAATTGTTGACATTTTTGCAGATTTATTAAAAAAGAAAAACTGAAATATCACATGGTCCTAAGTATTCAGACCCTTTGCTGTGACACTCATATATTTAACTCAGGTGCTGTTCATTTCTTCTGATCATCCTTGAGATGGTTCTACACCTTCATTTGAGTCCAGCTGTGTTTGATTATACTGATTGGACTTGATTAGGAAAGCCACACACCTGTCTATATAAGACCTTACAGCTCACAGTGCATGTCAGAGGGAATGAGAATCATGAGGTCAAAGGAACTGCCTGAAAAGCTCAGAGACAGAATTGTGGCAAGACACAGATCTGGCCAAGGTTACAAAAAAATTTCTGCTGCACTTAAGGTTCCTAAGAGCACAGTGGCCTCCATAATCCTTAAATGGAAGACGTTTGGGGCGACCAGAACCCTTCCTAGAGCTGGCCGTCCGGCCAAACTGAGCTATCGGGGGAGAAGAGCCTTGGTGAGAGAGGTAAAGAAGAACCCAAAGATCACTGTGGCTGAGCTCCAGAGATGCAGTTGGGAGATGGGAGAAAGTTGTAGAAAGTCAACAATCACTGCTGCCCTCCACCAGTCGGGGCTTTATGGCAGAGTGGCCCGACGGAAGCCTCTCCTCAGTGCAAGACACATGAAAGCCCGCATGAAGGACTCCAAGATGGTGAGAAATAAGATTCTCTGGTCTGATGAGACCAAGATAGAACTTTTTGGCCTTAATTCTAAGTGGTATGTGTGGAGAAAACCAGGCACTGCTCATCACCTGTCCAATAGAGTCCCAACAGTGAAGCATGGTAGTGGCAGCATCATGCTGTGGGGGTGTTTTTCAGCTGCAAGGACAGGACGACTGGTTGCAATCGAGGGAAAGATGAATGCGGCCAAGTACAGAGATATCCTGGACGAAAACCTTCTCCAGAGTGCTCAGGACCTCAGACTGGGCCGAAGGTTTACCTTCCAACAAGACAATGACCCTAAGCACACAGCTAAAATAACGAAGGAGTGGCTTCACAACTCCGTGACAGTTCTTGAATGGCCCAGACAGAGCCCTGACTTAAACCCGATTGAGCATCTCTGGAGAGACCTAAAAATGGCTGTCCACCAACATTTACCATCCAACCTGACAGAACTGGAGAGGATCTGCAAGGAGGAATGGCAGAGGATCCCCAAATCCAGGTGTGGAAAAACTTGTTGCATCTTTCCCAAAAAGACTCATGGCTGTATTAGATCAAAAGGGTGCTTCTACTAAATACTGAGCAAAGGGTCTGAATACTTAGGACCATGTGATATTTCAGTTTTTCTTTTTTAATAAATCTGCAAAAATGTCAACAATTGTGTTTTTCTGTCAATATGGGGTGCTGTGTGTACATTAATGAGGAAAAAAAAAAATTAACTTAAATGATTTTAGCAAATGGCTGCAATATAACAAAGAGTGAGAAATTTAAGGGGGTCTGAATACTTTCAGTACCCACTGTATATATTATCAGTATATAACTATGAAAGAAAGACATTGGACCTGAAGATAACAACCTCACAAAATATTAGCGAGTATCAAAAAAAAATTTGAAGAAAAACTAAATAGAATACCGCTCAAAAGTTTGGGGTGAGAGAATTTGTTTAAATGTTGTTTTTTTTTTTTTTTTTTTTTTAAAAAAAAGTCTTTTAAGCTCATAAAAGATGCAATTATTTGATCTAATTACTATACGATTGTGAAATATTATTACAATTTTAAATAACGGTTTATTATTTTAATCTATTTTAAAATGTAATTTATTTCTGTAATGTTAAAGCTGAATTTTCAGCATCATTACTCCAGTCTTCAGTGTCACAGTCAGTGTCAGAAATCATTCTTATATGCTGATTTTCTGCTCAAGAAACATTCATTATCAATGTTGAAAACCGTTGTGCCGCTTAATTTATTTTTTTTTTTCCCATTTTATTTATTTTTTTGTGGAAACCACAATATATTTAACAGGATTCTTTAAATAATATAAAGTTCAAAAGAACAGCCTTTATTTAAATTTTATATATATATATATATATATATATATTAGTAACATTGGAAATGTCTTGTGATCATCATTGCTGAATAAAAGTATTAATAATAAAAAAAAAAAAATCTTGCAGACCACAAACTTTTGAACCATAATTGTATATTTGCCCTCTTTGACGGCTATGTGCACAAATCAACTCACATTATACGGGCAAGTGGGGTAGCTTACAAAGTGATTTTTTTTTTTTAAATGTGTGCCTAAAGCAGTTTTGCAAACTATTATATAATAACATTCACATACTGTGTGTATATATACACATCAACATATGTATTTACAACACACATTATTCACAGTAAAATGAAAAAATATATTTTTCCACAGTAAAACATCAGAACTTCACATATTGATGGTGTTTGCTATTATTTGTCAGTTTGTCAACTGGCTGGTTTACTTCATCCAAACACAGCACAGACGCATCAAGCAGTCTCCAGCTGCACTCCGGGTCAATACCCTGCAGCTTTTCCATGTTTCCGTGAGTCAGATACGGCCTCTATGCAGTTCTTTTTCTTTGACACTGCATTTACCACATTATAAAACATCTGTGGGACTTTGACTTTGTGCCCTGTCTCTTTAAGTGACTCCAGAACAATCTGAGGAAGAAAAAAGATGAAAGTGGTTTGGAAATTTCACCTGATCCTTTACAACATCTATTGACCACATGGAAACATTTGTATCTACTTACCTTGTCAAACAAGGGCTCAAAGTTGAGGACGTTTTTGGAGTCCACAAACACTACAGGGGCATCGATGGAATCTTGCAGAGTCTTGCCGAACCACAGGAAGTTCATGAGAGTCTAGCCAGAAGGGTTTCGGTTAGAGCTGGATTATTGAATCACAGTGTGTTAAATTTGTTAAAGTGCAGTTTAGACTCACCAGAGCCACCCCAGTGGTGATCATTCTGCCACCTGAGGCACCTATGACCACAATGTGCTTCTGAGATGGGGAGTAAAGGATCACTGGAGACATGGAGGAAGGCGGCTGCTCACCTTCACACAGATACACACAGAACAGATACTTATACATTCACAAAGTGTCAAAATGTTCTATACCCCTATTCTTATTCTAAGGAATATTTTGTGTTCGGTACAAGTTAAACTCTATCGAGCAGCATTTACAAGAACTATATAATATAATTATGTGAAGCTGTATAAATCATCCATTTTTTAGGTATTTCTATTTAATCTAAACCATGAAAATGACTTGTGTTTTTGTAACCTAGTTTGTCAGTTTGATTTAGTCTGATTAAATAACATGCTGAAATAATGAATAATGAAAATAATTTTCAAGGAATGAGTTTGTGTGTAAAACATCTGTTGTAGCTGATACAAAAGGTTGCATGTCTTTTGGTTTACTCTTCATTAACAACAACAAAAACACCAATGTATAATTATGATAGAAAGACATTTCACCTGAAGGTAACAAACTTACAAAACAGTAGCCACATTTTCTTAACAACTACTTCAGTTTTTGAAATAAAAATGTGGCATACACTACTGGTCAAAGTTTGGTGTAAAAAGTTTTTTTATTATTATTTATTTATTTATTTTTAATTAGTTTAATAGCATTTTGAATAAACCAATTAGCTTAGAAGTCACCACAAGAAGAACATATATAGATTTAGATCTTGTGGCTATATGTTTTTTTTTTTTAAATAATGGATGTATTGATATTAAAATTCTAGCTGATACAAATAAGCTGACAGTTATGTTTATATTATGTCTGCTAAGCGATAAATACCAGAATACCAAATAAACAATACAAATTCTGATCCAAAATTCAATTCAAATAAATACCAACATTCTGTACTGTTTTGCTTAAATAAATAAAATATAAAAAAACTAAAATAAATCAATATGAGATTTTATGTTATTCAATTACACTTTAAAAAACAATTTTTCAAAGTTGTAATTAAAATGAACTTTATAAGAATATTATTTCATTTTTTCTACTTCAAAATTTCATATTTGATTTACTTTGTTACTTGCAGTTTCTTTCAGTAATTATCTGTGCAATTTCTAAGTTAAAACTGCTTTAAAGTAAATCCTACACCATTTTCAGTGTATTAGTATTTCAAGAGAGAATAAGAAAGAAGAGAGAAATATTCTTTTAATTTTGGTAGCTGTATGTGTTGATCAATTTGTGATTTTTTTTTTTTTTTACTGACCAGCATGAATTTGGTCTGTTTTTCCACAGAAGTCTGCAAGTTCATTGTTGAGGAGGATGCCTGTTTTGGGGGAGAAAATTCTGGATCCAAATCTGAGAAGAGAGAAAGAAACAGTCAGTTTTGACACTTTCTAAGGCACAATTTTATTCCTGCATAGCATTGCATTCTTTAATAAAGTAATAATATAATGCACAATATTATCTGACAGTGTTCCAGCGCTCATATAAATGGAGTGAATGTGATTTGAGGGCACATACATGTGGTTGATGGTGCTGGTCACAGATACCGCCATACCATCCTCAGCGAGCACGGACACATGAGTGGTGCCATGAGAGTCCAGGTATGGAGTGACGTTGTAGTAGCTGGCATCATAAGTGTGGTCAGGGCTGATTTTTGCTCTCACTTTATCCGCAAAATGCTTCTGAATGATCTCAACTGCCTCCTATTCAAGCCACACAGAATGTCGAGGATGATGAACTAATGCATGACTTTATGTGTCCCAACCAGTGGGATGCCAGCAATAATGGCAGTGTTGCTGTGCTGTGCTCTATTGCCTGCAGTAATGATCACTCAGAACACAGCACTTAAGTCATTACACCAGATTACACTAGTGCCTCCAGAGAGTGTAATGACTGTAATGTTTCTGTTGAGTACAGCCTGACCAATGGTATCATGCCTTTAACACTTACACAGAAGTTAAAAATGTAAAACGAACAATTTCCTCCTACAAAGCCTACCGTTTGAGAGGCAAAATTGGGATCTTTTATGAACTTCTTAAGACCGTTGGCAAATTTACAGGTTTCTACGTAACGCTGAAATGTTAAGACCTTCTCGTCTCCCTCTAGAGATGCAGGATTTAGGTTAAAACCTGAGGAAAACAGAGAAATAAATCAGTGTAACAGATTAGAAATAAAAAAGGTTTGACATTTGTGAACTTAGCATTAATATGTATATCAAATAAATAATATTAACCGGTGATAATAATATGAAATATTTCTTGAACAGCAATTCAGCACATTAGAATGATTTCTGAAGGATCATGTGACACTGAAGACTGAAGTACTGAAAATGAAAATTCAGCTTTGCGTTACAGGAATAAATTTCATTTTGAAATACATGCAAGTAAAAAAAAATGAACAAAAACTAAAAAAGAAACGATATTTCACAATATTACTGTTTCTACTGTATTTTTATTTTATTAATACAGTTTTTCTCAATCGCTGTGGCTCAGTTCTCAAATGAGAGTTTTTTTTCCCCTCTCAAAACAATAAGTTCAGATGTCTGAATAATTAGTTACTTGTTCACATAAGATTTGAATTTCTTATTGATTTAAGCAACTCTTCACAACTTCTAAACATTTTTTCATCGTGTGAACCATCAGATGCAAAATGATCAGTTCAATTATCAAAATCTATCAGACAAGTGTGTAAATTCCATAAATATCAGACATGGAATGGTTGTAATGTCTGCTAAGTTGGCAAGTGGTTTGCCATTAGGGTTGCAAAGGGGTGGAACATTACCTGTAAATTTTCTGAAAGTTTCCAGAATTTTTGGAAAATTTCATACATTTTCTGTACACTTTTGGGGAAAAAAAATGTATACATTTTCAGAAACCTTTGGAAAGTTTCCAGAAATTCACTGGAAAATGTCTCTCTTTGCAACCCTACTTGACATTGTAATGAAATGGGATCACAATCTTGCCAATCATTCAAGTTTGGAAGTATATATAGTTTGCCCAGCACATTCACTACTATTTATTTATTTATTTATTTTTAACAAGGATGAACGTCACAATCTCAAACAGCAACAGCTGCAGCAGTGCTGTATGAATACATTTATATTTGTACAGAACATTTGTGTTACGTGTAAACTGTGAACATTCAAGAATGTGTGGTGGTGTTGTTGTAAGGGGAAGACAAAAGAGTGTAAAAATGAGTAAGCAATGGTGAAATAAAAATATAAAATGTACAGACTAAATGAAAATGTTTCCTTATTTCCTTATTGTGTTGACTTTACCCAATACATACTGTATATACCTACTGTTGAAATATGTATACACAGGCAAAACTTGTGCATATAAAATTGCAAATAGCAAAATGAAATTTGCATATAACACAAAAAGAAATTAAATTTGCATATAACAAATATTTCCATGGTAAAAATACATCTAAACATTTTGACCAGTGTGGCTCACAAAAACACTTTTTATTTTGGTAGCATTGGCCAAGTCACTGACACAATAACTAGGTTTTGAAACATGAATTAAATGTTTAGGGTGAGTTACTACCTTCTGCAGACATGCAATAGGGTTCTGATGTTTCAGCAAACAGTTACAGTTTAGAAATTGTTAAGACTGTTTCGAAAAATGTGCCAAAGCAATTGAGAAAAACTGTAAATGCAGCCTTGGTGAGAATTAAAAAAATCTTGCCAATTTTTGATTTTTTAATTTTTGAACGGTAATAGCTGGGTCACTAATGCGCATAGCGCAAGCGAAAAGGTCTGCACCAAAGTTTAATGCTATGTGTTTTAACATTAAACTTAATTATTCACTAGTAAAGAATAGCGATGGTGATGCTTGCCTCAGCAAGTACCACAAATAAAGGATAAACAGGTTAATTAGTTTCCCCACCTAGCATAGTATTGAGTATGAAGCTAAGTGTAGCTCCCCCTGCTGGCGGTGGAGGAAAGTGCATTTCATACTCTCCTAGAGCCACTTCCCAGGCACCTAATTCAGATGCTCTGAACGACCTCAAGTCCTCCAGAGAAATTGTTCCGCCTGAAATACACAGTAAATAAACTGTGATTCATGTATAGGCCTATTTATGGAAATCACAATTGTAGAAAGTGGCATTCTGAATTACCTGCGCTTTGTATATCACTGACAAGGTCTTTGGCAATGCCTCCAATGTATAAAGCATCTGCTCCTTGTTCTGCGATGATCTCAAGTGTATCTGCTAGTTTTTCAAATCTCACAATGTCCCCTTCTTTCAGTAGCTCACCTTGTTCATTCTGGAATAACTGGCTATAAAAGAAACACATTCAGATTATTGGAATGTGACAGAATTCATTTTTAAAAAGCTCTGTTAAAGGGAACATTATAAGTCTGTATTCATCAGAATGTGAGTACGGGTATTACCGTAATGGTGATTCTGGCTTCGCCTTTAAGAGAAGTGGCAAAAATCGAGAGAGCACATAGGGTATAGGGACGCCCTCTCTAGCCATCTTGATAGTGGGCTCAAATAAACTGGCCCAAGGTAAACGTCCATACAGTTTATGAGCTCGCTCATAGCCACGGATATCACCTGGTACACCGATCCAGTGAGCGCCTATAGAGAGAGAAACTATAGCTATCATGTGTGCTTAAAGTGCTCAGTACACCGAGTGTGTGTAGTTACGATAAATAAGAAGGCTACTTCCTATATAATGCAAAACAAGGTCTGTATTTAAGGAATAGTTGGTTACTTCTTTTAACATGGGGCATTGCACATATTTAAATATAAATATTTACAGTATTAAAGTATTTTACTTCATCCACTGTTCACTCTCACCTTCCATTGGCTGTAATGTAGTTGGACACATGGCAAGAAGGTCAGTTTTAAAAGCTTTTGGGACAGTCTCTCTGGCATTGATTACCCTCACTCTGCCTAAATAACAGAGATGTGGATGAACATTAATAATATGCATTATAAAACAAAATAATGATTTATTTAAGGTAGTAAAGGCAGGATAATCTTCACCATTTTGTTCCCGTATTGTGAATATAGATCCTCCACCAATGCCCATACTCTGAGGATTTATGATTGACGTGCACAGTAAAGTAGCAATGGCGCCATCTACCGCTGAGCCACCCAACTGCAGTATATCTCTAGGACGAGGGGGGAAAAAAGACAGACTTGAGCTATGGGAGGGGTTTTCAAGCGAAGGGCATCCAAACCAGAGCATGTGAGCGGAGCGTAGCGGTCATATTTCCTTCAGAGCGGAGAGCGCTTTTCTGAAGATTGCGCTCCGCTCGCTCAATGCGCTCAGCGCCGCTCGCTCAACACAAAATGCCCTTTGGTAAATTGCTAGTTCGAGAATCTGTGGAATAGGCTAAGCAATAGCTTGTCGATAATGTTTCTAAAATAAGGTACATTCTAAAATCCTGTAAAGATTGACAGACGTTTTAATAGGCCGCATTTCCCCGCAGTTTTGTTCTTTTAATTTTAGGAAGTGTTTCTTTTATTAACGCCACTAAATAATTCTTTGTTAAGTGCATTTCATCTTGTGTGTGGGCCTGATAAGCAAGGTGTATTTTAAGACACATTTTTAAATTAATTTTAATTTAATACATTTAAATTAATGAAATAAATTTTAAAAAGTACAAGCTTAACATCATCCTGAAACCGTTACTTATCGGCAGAGTTGGGTATAACGCGTTACTGTAATCGAATTACTTTTCCTGATAACGCAGTAAAGTAATGCGTTACATTTTAAATTTATGTAATTTGATTACAGTTACTTATGTCAATAAAATTACTTAAGTTACAAATGCAGTGTTAAAAATTTAAAATAACTAAAAAATCATGTTTTGCGGGTCAGTATGCCCTTTAATAAATCACCGGACAATGTGAGTTAAAATGCAGACGAGTCCTACAACATTTAGATGCAATGAAAGGTCGTATTTCAATTCGTATGAATCATATTTCAAAATGTTGCACTCGACATATTTTAGTCTGGCATTATAGTTTGGGAAAAGTTCAACAAGTGAATGTGTACAAGTTTATGTCACAGTAACACTAATAAGTAAAAATAAATGACTCCTCAGAATGAGATCATCCGCTGCATTAAGCCGCGTCGGCATCACAATTCAAGGCTTATTCCTTAAGAAGCGCGTCTTCTTCCAAAAACGAAAAGTAGCCGAGATGAACTTGAATCTTTCTTTGTATACGAGGTGATGTGGACATTTACATGTTCGCGCGTCTCAAGCCTGGTTTCGCATGGATGATGATGTTATAGCCCGCCATGTGCGTGGGTGTGATATAGGTGAGCTCAGACTGGAGAGACTGTACCTCGCGTTGGTTTCATACCGATTATTTTATCAGAGAATATTTGTTTTCGACATGACTTACTTCATTTAATAATAGACACTTCAAGCTTTCTTTATATAGCCTACTGTATTTCTCATGTCAGTTTCGTTCATTTTAGTGACTGGTTTCAGGAAGATATTCGCGGAGACTGAGAATGCAGAAAGCGCACCCAATTTGTTTTCTTTATTTTACAAAAAAAAAAAAAAAAAGTTGAAATTGGGAGTGTAGGCTATAAAAATAACACTTATGCATTTTTTTCTGTCAATATTAAATTAATGAAAGAACTACGAGTTTCTCTTTGTAGTGCATATTTTAGGTTTGATAACTTGAAAAGTAAATTTGAAAGTAACTTGAAAGTAATTAGTAATCTGATTACTTTTTTAAATGCAGTAATCAGTAATGTAATCAAATTACAATTTTAAAGAAGTAAATAGTAATTTGTAGTGGATTACTTTTTTAAAGTAACTTACCCAACACTGCTTATCGGACTACTGCTTTGAGACATTTATTCAAGAATTTCATTATAAACGGGAAAAAAACCGGAGAAATTTTAAGTCGGAGCGTGATCTGACCTGTATTGTAGTGTTTGTTTTTTTTTAACTTATTTAAATATCTGGAAAGTAATCGTTTTCTAAGTTGACAGTGTGTTTGTTAATTTACCCATTTACAGCTGACTTCAAATTTTGTATAGTGATTCTCACAATTATTATTCCTAATGGTGGTTCACACAGCTCTCTCAGCTGGATTCTGTTCACGCGGTATTTTTCAAGTCAGAACCGCGGTTCTTTAAAGTCATCATTTAAGTGCCAAATGTTTATCTCTGTTGTTAGGTAACGACTGCTCGGGAGAAGGCGGCAGTATGATAGCGCTGCCCATCTCGATTTTCTACTTCAGTTTTTGAAGCTTTGGTTTTGCTTCCCAAGCGTCATTTATTGAAAAATTTCCAAAGAACGCGGGAGTTAATTACTATACTACTATACTACAAATACTACAGTCAACAAAGCCATATGATTTCCGACCTCTCTTTAAAATCAGAATGAAACGGTATCAGTATAATCAATAATTTGTGTTAAAAATTATTTATAATTTGTACCTTTCCTTGTTTGACAACTATGTTCTGACACGAGAGAGAATAAGGGATATACGATATACAACAACAACAACAACAAATGAGGAAGTGATTTGGAAAATTATCTAAGGTTAATAACTGCAGGCGGTCACGCATCAAACACGCTTTAAGACCCGCCAGAAGCTTCTTTCTGCCTGAGGATGGCATAACCGATATGTTTATGTTTACAAATGATCTAGGCTATATTTAAATAGTCTATCGTGATTAGCCTACTATCTGACAACACCTTTCAAAGACCGATATCTAAATGCATAAACCCACTTCACCCCTCAAAACATAGGCTATCAGTTTTATCGTTTACTTCTACAAAAACAATCGACTTTTCTTTATAGTAAACGCAAATACGAAATAGTGTAAAAGTAATCGTATACTTAAGAATTTAGCTCTATAGGTCAAAATCATTAGTTGTTGTCCTTTATTGAGAGGAAGCCAGACTGGAGTCAAGAGGATTAGTAGGCTGTGAACATACTTCACCTAATTAACTTCAAACTTTCTGTGTACATTTAACCGGACGTCTCACCTCAGCAGCCACTCGTATCCTCAAATTTACCTGACCCAGGGATTACGAGAACCTAGTTTTTGTCATTCTCCAGGAAAACGTGATCTTCCACATTAATATGCATGTTTAAATATAAAGTTTGGATGCTGGATTTTAAAGTGTTTACTAAAATATTTCATCTAATCATCCGTAAACGCTATTTCTGAATTGAAACTAACACAATTCATAGTGCACTGCATAGGCTACATAATGTACTACATGTGTAGACGGTAAGTAGTAAAGGCAGTCACTCACCGCCCGATCTTTGAGCAGGTTTCCGAGTCCGCTGCCACTGCTGCGTTTTTGTAAAGTCCGTCAGTACACTGCTCGTTAAAGTGAGTCGCGCAAATAATAATAATTAAAATAATACATATCGGAATACTTATGCACAAGCAAACTTTCTCTTTTCGTCTTGCCATTGTTTCCCGACCCGGTTGCTTTTTCGTTGAACTTCTAGAGTAGGCTACAGCAGAAGTGCGCTATTAGCCCTCCCCTTTCACAGTCTCACCGCCTAATTAAGCGCACTGGCAAGGTGTAGAGGTCGAGTCTAAACTGGATTGTGTAAAGTGTTTTTGTGAGAGGTGTTTTCGCACCCTCCAATGGTATTAGACAAACTTCACTATCTACAGAAACATTCCCCTTGAAGCCGTGGGGTGCACTGCTGGACCACCCCAGCTTTGAATTTACAACCCCCCTTTTTTAACCACCATATGTTTTGACTCAGATGGACGGGGTCATATTTCTGCCACACCAAAAGTGAGTAACTTAAGCAATTTCTATCTAAATGACTTTTAATAAAATTTTGACTTTTGAATTATATGGATAAATAATATTTTTGAATGTAGCCAGTTAATTTAGATGTTACCAGATGGTGCACACTTTTGGCAACATATTTTTCCCCAATCAAACTGTAGGTCAACAAACTAATTGATCAAAAATTATCATTCATATTTTGAAATGTCTCTCTTAAGACTAATTCACACTGCACCAACATTGGCTGACCAACAGAAACAGACACTTTGTCACATTTGTCAGATCAGTATGTTACCCCTGCCTGGCATTTGCTGTTGGCTGGCACTTGTTTTGTACATGTTGAACCAACTCTGTTGGTGAAGTGTGAAAACTTAGTTTGTTGACATACAGTTTGATAGGGAAAAATATGTTGTCAGGTAAGCTACAAAAGTGTGCACCATCTGGTAAGATCTAAATTAATTGGCTACATTCAAAAACATTATTTAACCATTTAATTCAAAAGTCACAATTTTATTAAGAGTTTTCATGTGTGAGTTAAAGAAAATCCATTTGCACTGAACTGGTCTGGTGAAAAAAATAATGAGCGAAGTACAATCGAACATACTACTTTCTCTATGTTGGCATTTGTCATGTGAGCTATGATGTCATCAGAGCTGGGTAGATTCCAAATTACATGACAAAATTATGGTTGGGTAATATAATCAGACTATTTTTGATTACTTTTTGACCTAACTTGTTTATCACATCGATTTAAATATGATAATCTTGTACCATATTGATACAAAAATACAAAGAAAAAAAAAAACATTTCATTCATTTTTATTGAAGTGTATTAAACATTACATTTCGTCAAGGTTTTCCAAACTGTAGTTTGTGAAGGAACGGCAGGGGTTTTGTGAGTTTAATGAAATGTAAAATGTAAGTTAATCTAATTACAAGTACTTAATTTTTGGAATCTGGTTATGTAATCCACTTACATTACACACCCCCCACACATTTCCACTCCCATGGGTTCATAGGACAGTAAAACCCAAAGTATCTTTTGGTGTTTGTTTATGCTGCTGTAAGCGTATAGTGCATGTGACGTAAATATTGTCATCAGCACAGTACGCGCATACTATATGTGTGTAGCCATAATTTTTCTAAACTGTAAATATACTTCTGTTTTTATGTGTAAAATAAAGAAAAACATTTAGACTGTTAAAAAGTATGCATTTGTTCGGAACTGGTTTGGGGGAAAAAATAGCATACAGTATGTAGTACAATCCAAACATAAAACATTCTCCATGTTTAGAATGTCATGTTCCCTACCATTTACAAATATGACTCTCCCTTGGCCTCATGGGACAGTAAAGCCCAAAATATTATCTGTTTTGTATGCATACAGTGTACGAGAAAATAATATTGTCATCAGTATAATATTGTACGTGTGCAACTTATATTTCTAAACCACAGATTATACTTCAGTTTTAGGTATGCGTACAGTGCATGTGACAAATTTCATTATCGGAATAGTACGCACGCAGCCATATTTTCTAACTGCACATACTACTGTATGTAAGTTTCACAGTCGAAAACAAAAACAAAGGTGGTGAAACAGCAACAAACTACTGGAGACCGCAAAAACAATAGACTGACTCGCAGACAAGAATCCCGCAACTCTAGTTAAAAGAGTTTACAAAGACATCTATCAGTCATAACTTCTGAAATAGTCCAGAAACTGAATAAGGATGAAACTCTCAAGTGCATGCGTCAAGCACAATATCAAATGGATTAAACTTTGAAAGGCTACACTAAGTAAGAGTTTGCATCAAAACTGGAGTATACTTTCAGCTTAAGTGACCATGTGCATACTGCATACAGTTTTGGAATACTATATGCAGAATTTTAGAAGTAGGCATAGGCTATTCAGACATGAGGATAGTCACTGACATTACAACGCTGCTAAGATACAAAAATAACCCACAGCTGGTGCTGGACAGTGCATGGTGAACAGGTGTTTCATGTCATAGCTGTTTAATAGCAGGACTGGAATATTGTATTGGTGTATCAGAAGGACCTCAGTTATCATTTCATTTTATGATGTTCCAAAGTGAAATCAGTACTACTGTGAAACCTAAGTATGACTGAGATTGTCAAGAATCATTGCCATCATTAGAAAATATATGGACTCATTACATAGCTGTATTTATGTGCACATATTAAATTTCGTCTATTACATAAAGTCTAAAGATAATTAGGAATGCATGCATTAGAAAAAAAAATATTTATAAAAGTTCTATATATTTCAGTTAATTTCATTTCAGCTCTCAGAATGTTTGGTCTAAGCTATTAGAAAGCAAAACTGAAAAAATAGATGTGTAACTTCATAATTTTTTAAAGAAACATTATCTGATTTTCAAGTTGGTTTTGTTGGTAAGCTTCTCATATGAGTGCTGGGAAAAGTGGGAGGTCCTTCATAAAATCTAGACAGATTATCTTTGAAGATCGCCACGAACACAAACGCACAGCACATCAGGAAGCTGTTCATCTCGCGTGTCACCTGAAGGCAAGTTTCAAATTTGGCACTGTCAGTCATTTGTATTTTGCACTGTCACTGTAGTTTTCTGGAAAAGTGACAGGTTTAATCAATACGCCTGCAAACCTGCATTTCGAAGAGGACAGTTTCTTTCAGGCTCAAACAAAGCAGATGTCCGCGTACCTGTAGTCTACTGAGCTGAATTAAAAAAAAAAAAATAAAAAAAAAATAAAAGCAAAAACTAATCGACGAAGACCGCTGGAAATATAGCAACAACGCAAAGTTGCAATTTCTAAAACCACAAAACGTTACATTTGCGGCGATTCTAAACGCTGATGAGTGTGACGTTAGAGGAAGTTGTCTGTTTGGCGTACAATGCACCATGGGAATTGTAGGCCTTTGGGGGTGTCACTTGTAAACAACTACTAATGCTTTTATCATAATATAACATGCACTCTTAGAGTAAAGCTGTCACATATCTTAACCATGTGGCAGAAGTGGGATTTACTTTGTTCTTTTCTTTGTCAAATTTTCCGTGATTAGTTATTATCGCACTTATGGTTATACTTTTTTTCATATCTTTTGACTGAGAATGGCTACGTGAGCAGCTGTACAGGTGGGTTCTTAAACGATTCGGTGTTTTAAATGAATCTTCTAAAATGAACAAATCGCTAAATTCTAAGCACTTTTCGGCTTCAGTCGACCATTTGAAGCACACGAGTGCTTTCTTTCCTGCCTTTAAATTCCTGAGGCATTTAATTGACTGAATTTATTTTGCAAATTTCAGCTGATCAGTGTTTTGAGTATGAATTAAAACCTTTTCACCTTTGAGAACTGAATTCACAGCCAGGAGAGAGAGGGATACGTTACTAAAGAATAGCCTACTGAACGTGTGAAAATGACTGATGACATCGTTAATTCATAATTGTAGGCTGTTTAATAACGTTAAAATGAAAGATAAATCATTAATTGCTTTTGTCCTTTTTGGGAAAACCATTTCGAATGTTTAAAGTCGCTAGATTTGTAGATGCGCAAATTAAGATGAAAGATAGGATTGTTTTGGTAATGAACGACTAGGTGTTTAAAGAATCGTTGCGTGTAAGATTCATGTAAGACTCGCTTATACCACAAAACTTATAGCCAACTGGTAAACGATAACATGCAGAAAGGCTCACTGTCATTAAGTGAATCTTTTTGGTGAACGGATAAAGATTCGATTCACTGGGATGATTCGAAATCCCCTGCACTACTACCCGAGACACCCTCCTTATGCGGTTTACAACCTGCACGCATCTGTTTTAATAGCTAATATACAATTATAATAACAATATTAATTATTATTGTCATTACCATTGTTATTATTCGTCTTAATGTGGTAACTAGTAGCAGATGTTAATATTATAATGAAGCATTAGTTATGGTTTCAGTAGCCAGTCAGTCAGTTCTGCGTCTTTGTTATATAAACGCCCAGATTTCAATGATGAGACGTCGGACGTCTGTCATGTTGTTTTCTGCCCGGTTGACTTCAGCGTTATGGACGTCGCCTGACAGCGCTTTACGGACATAAGGGCAGGACTAGAAACTGCAATGAAACACAGTGACAGGGAGGTGTCTGAGAGGGAAGTGTAGAGGCAGGATAACTGGCAGCGCCGGGCGAACAACAGTCGCTGCGAATCTGACAGACAAGAACTGCCGCGAAGCTCTCGGTAAATATGCAATTGAATGGGCGTCAATTTGCGCATTGACTCGTTACAGTCTTTGCATGCTTAATCTAACAATTTAAATGTTACATTAAATGTCTAGGGTTTGTTTTTCTCTGTGCTGTATTATTGTACGCATTCCCCTGCTGTTACTCTCAATCTGTCTGTGTTGACAGCCGCGGTGAGATGTTGCATTAAACCTTAGGTTTGTTTTTGTTTCATCTCTGCTAGCCTGTCAGGTTGCATTCCATCTGAAGGATCCTAATGCAACAATTCCCTGTTGTCTTTATGTCAGGCAATTAGGCTCTACGGGCAAATCTGTCCGTGCTGCAGGTTTGTGTTGACTGTCTGCATGCTTTTATTGCAGTATGCTTGGAATTCTCTCATGACTCATGATTTTAAAAAGTGCAGTGTGGAGGTGTTGCAAAGACTGAATTTCAAATGCCATACCCGTGTGTGCTGCGGTCCCTATCAAGCTGCTCGTCGGTCTGTGCGTGAGTGTGGGGAGGGGGAGAAGAAGCCAAATGCGTGTGGGTGGTATATAGAAATGATCATGTGGTCAAACCGGGCCATAAAGGCAGGTGTGATGCAGTCTGCCTTGACGGCAGTGTCGGCGTAGTGTTATTTTGCTGCACTTTATCACAAAATGTCTTTATATCTGCTTTTTGTCTCTCTCCCAGGTGCCCTCGGGTGCACTGTGTCCCTGTTGGTCTGGATCAGGAGGCAAGAAACAGCTGAATTATCTCACAGCGGCACACTGTCAACATTTCCAAATGCACTGAAACAGAAATGAATAGCACGCTTGCGTTAACCAAAGCGATTGGCACGTGATCAAATTAGACTGCACAAAAAGCTCCTTGATGACGGGCAAATTCTGTTTCACTTCAGTTAAACACCAAATCAAGCCTTCCAATGCACAAGCCAACAAATAAGAATCTCTAAATCATATATCTACATGTACGTTTGAGTGTGTGCGTTTGAGATAGAGTGTGTATGTATGTTCATATGCAGAGATGGAGTGGTCTTTAGAGCGGATGAGGGAATGGGTGGCAGGTGGCATGCAGTCAGTGCGAGAGTGTGAGTCCAGTGCTCTAGGCACTGCTCTTTGTCTCGCCCTTCTGTTTATTTGGTACTGCTACCGTGTTGGATGCGAACACTCCGCACCTTCGCTCCGCGGCGGTTTCAGCCCTGAGCCGCGTGTCGGGGCGGTTCCTGGTGGAGTTCTCGCCTCTGACCTTTCGGCCCGCAGAGGCTTGTCGAAACTCCGTCAGGTCGGCGGGGTTGGAGGAAGCGGAGTCGGCGAGGAGGAACTCAACGGCTTCGCCTACTGCCAGTCACCCGAGTGCTTCCGTTGCACCAAACCCGGTGAGGGCCTGAACCAGCGGCTCTACCATAGCCTGCAGGAGTACGCCAAGCGCTACACCTGGGCCGGCATGGGCCGTGTGCACAAGGGCGTACGTGAGCAAGGCCGATATCTGCTCTGCAACCGTCCATCCATCCAGAAACCTGAGGTCTTCTTCCTGCCAGACCTTCCCTCTGCTCCTTTCTTCTCACGGGAGGCACAGAAGCATGATGTGGAGCTCCTGGAGAGAAGTTTTCCTGCACTCCTGGCTGAATTTGAGAGCGTGTACCGGCTGCCAACCAGTCGGACCAGCTCTTCGCTTCCACTGGGCTGGAAGACCAACAGCACACCTCGTGGCCAGTGGTGGACCTTTTATCTGGTGAACCAGGGTACTCCGATGGTGCTGAACGCCAGGCGCTGTCCACGTGCGTGGAGGGTGCTCGGACAGCTCCGTACCTTTATTGCGAATAATGTGTTTGGAAACGCCTGCTTCTCGGTGCTCAGTCCCGGAGCCACCATCACTGAGCACTACGGGCCAACCAATGTACGCCTGCGCTGCCACCTTGGTAAGAGCTCAAAGGATGTAAATATATGTACACTACCAGTCGAAAGTTTGGGCACAGCTACATGTTTATTAAAACAGTTTTTTTTCACATTTTAGAATCAAAGTAAAGTCATCTAAACTATGAAATATCACAAAAGGAGGTATGAAAATTATGAAAATATATGGAATTATGCTACCGTTCAAAAGTTTCAGATTAGTATAATTTTTGTATGAAAAAATTAATACATAAAGCAAGGATGCATTCATTTTTTTGGGAATGACAGTAACGAGATTTATAATGTTACAGAAAATTATATTTGAAACAAATGCTGTTCTTTTGAAATATATATTGATCAGAGAATCCTAAAAAATGAATCATGGTTTCCACAAAATAAATAAATAAATTAAGCAGCACAAATGTTTTCATAATAATCAACCTTCATAATAAGAAATGTTTCTTGAGCAGCAAGTCAGCATATTAGAATAATTTCTGAAGGATTATGTGACACTGAAAACTGAAGTAATGGCTACTGAAAAAAAACAGATTTCCATCACAGGAATAATTTTAAAAAACAGCTCTTCTAAAGTGTAAAAAAAAAAAAAAAAAAAAAATCACATTACTGTTTTTACTGTATTTTAAGTCATATAAAAGATTTTAAAAATCTTTTCATACCCAAATTTTTGATTAGTGGTGTATTTAAATCAATTATTGTCATCCTATATTTGAGCTTTTCAAATTCACATCCCACTCAAGCAACTTCATGAGGTGCATCCTGAGATGCTTTTTAAACAGTATTGAAAGAGTTCACATGTATTCTGGACACCTGGGTGCTAATTTTTTTTTAATTTATTTTTAAAGAATGTTTTAGTTTTGTAAATGTGAATTTCATTTGTAGGCACAGTTTACACTGCGTTCCAAATTATTATGCAAGTGATATATCATTAGGATTTCGGTACAATAAAGAGTCAGATTTTTGTTTGTGTTGTTTTTCACATCTTTTTAGATAACTGGTATCAATCAGACAGGTTTGTTCAATAGTTTGCCAGTTCTTCTTAGGTAAATGGAAACCCTACTTAAAGAGGTTGTTCCACATTATTAAGCAAGTCACAGTTCTCATGAAATATGGTGAGGAAGAAAGATCTTTCTGAAGATGAAAAGTATGAAACAATGCAATGTCTTGCAAAAGGCATCAAAACAATATTTCGCTAAAAGCAAATAGAAATCATTGAACTGTCAAAAGATTTGTGAGTAACTTAGAGCACAGAAGATCTTGGTCAGATAAAGATTTATTAAGGAAAGTTTTTGTCAAACAAATGAACTGTATTGTAATACCAGCTGTAAAAAAAAAGCCACTGCTGAGCAGGAAACAGGTGTTTGACGCTACTGGAGTCTCAAGATCCTCTTCATGCAGACTGGCAGTTGTGTGTAAAGCTGTGTTTCAGCCGCTGCTAACCAAACCTCACAAAGCGAAACCTGCACAGTGGCTGTAGAAATACATTTTCAAACTGTTTAGCACCATGGTATTTATGCAGCATGGCATAGTGTGTTGTCCTGCATGAAAATCCTTTTATTTCCGAGAGCACTATTCTTCATTTTATATCACAGCAGAAAATGGTCAGTTATGAACTCCACATATCTTGCAGAAGTCATTTTTACACCATAAAATGACCTTACATCTCACTTCCCTATATTCCAACCCAAATCATCACCCACCGCCTCCTTGATGAGGTTGCAGTCTCATTGGAATAGGATGGCCATTCATCAACTATCAGAAATCCATTTATCTGGACCATCCATTGTACTGCAGCATTCGTAAGTGAATAAAACTATTTAAAAACAAGTCTTCATGTGTTTCTACAGCCACTGTGACCCAAGATCTTCTGTGCTCTAAGTCACTCACAAATCTTTTGACAGTTAAATAATTTCCAATTGCTTTTCGCAAAATATTGTTTGCGTTGATGCCTTTTGCAAGACATTGCATTGTTTCATTTTCATCTTCAGAAAGATATTTTTTTCCTCACCATATTTCATGAGAACTGAGACTTGCTTAATAATGTGGAACAACCTCTTTAAGTAGGGTTTCCATTTATCTAAGAAGAACTGGCAAACTATTGAACAAACCTGTCTGCGATTAATACCAGTTAACTAAAAAGATGTGAAAAACAACACAAACAAAAATCTGACTCTTTATTGTACCAAAATCCTATTGATATGTCACTTGCATAATAATTTGGAATGCAGTGTATATTTGCATCAAACGTTTTTAAGATCATGAGAAACAAATTCAGTCAAACACGTACAAATGTCTGACTGGTAATGTAAGCATTATATGTGAGTGCAGCTATATATATATATATATATATATTAGCAATCTGTGTGGCTGTTTAAGGTAAGCCATTTTCTCTCTATGTGTGTGCAGGATTGAAGGTGCCCTCTGGTTGTGAGTTGGTAGTTGGTGGAGAGCCGCAGTGCTGGTCTGAGGGAAGCTGCCTGCTGTTCGATGACTCTTTTCTTCACACTGCGTTCCATGATGGTGAGAAGCAGAAATAACGTGTAGAATAAATATAATACAGATTGTAGTGCATAAGGCATCTATTCAGTATTAAGGAGAAAACTAAGTATGCAGTAGTTATTTAGTGGATTTTTGATGCCCAAGATATTTTTTTTTTCAATAGCAGTGTGGTTGATATAAAGCCAATATATGATATCACACTATTTAATTTAAGATATTAAGATTTAAACATTAAATAAAAAAGCAATTAAACACTAACCAACAGTAAAGTCAGTAAACTGCTAAATTTGTGTGCACTGGGAATCATATTTTCTGAAATAAAAACCAGCTAGTGTGAAGCATAGTTTGAAATGAAGGATTTATAATTGCTCATTTGTGAGTATCTGGTAACAACAGAACGCACCTGTCTCCATCCACTCCGCACAGATGGACTGTTACACACAGACTACTTGCATTTTTATACAGGCTATGCACACTACAAGGTCTAACAGCTGACGCAGTTTGCAACGTTCCTGCCATTAATGTTCATTCGATATTCAAAGACTTCTTTGCTGAATGCCAACAGTATATAAAAAAATATTATAGCATTTGCTATAATACATAGCTTTCAATTATTAGACAGAACTGTTAAACACAAACAGTAAACTAATGAAGCTGGAGAATTGGAGCTCCAATGCGTCTACAATTAATCAGTTGTAAGAAGCCCCAACTGTATGTAATTAAGAGGCGTTTACATAATATGCATTTTTGCATTCATAAACAGCTACACTAGTTAACCCAAAACAATCCCTGCTATAAACCACTCCGAACAGCAGCTTTATAGCACCACCCTGGCAACCACTCACAACCTGTCGAAAACGTTTTCATGGGCAAGAAAATGGGTTTTATTTGATAATAATTTTGTGGATTTTTTCGTACTTTTGCCTAATTCACAACACATACTTATGCACATACATTTTTTCTTAACCTCATTCTAATGTTACTGAATTTGGAATATGCCACAGCTATATCACCCTGCAGCCCAAGAGTGGTTGCCCACTGAAGCTAAGCAGGGTTGAGCCTTCTCAGTACCTGGATGGGAGACCTCCTGGGAAAACTAGGTTGCTGTTGGAAGAGGTGTTGGTGAGACCAGCAAGGGGTGCTCAGCCTGTGGTCTGTGTGGGTCCTAACGCCCCAGTATAGTGACGGGGACACTGTAGTGTCAAAAAGCACCGTTTTTCGGATGAGACATTAAACCAAGGTCCTGACTCTCTCTATGGTCATTAAAAATCCCATGGCACTTGTCGTAAAGAGTAGGGGTGTAACTCCAGTCTCCAGGCCAAATTCCCTCCACTGGCCCTTGTCGATCATAGACTCCTAATAATCCCCATCTCCTGAATTGGCTCTATCACTCTCTCTCCTCTCCACCTGTAGCTGGTGTATGGTGAGTGCAGTGGCTGCCGTCGCATGATCCAGGTGGATGCTGCACACTGGTGGTGGTTGAGGAGAGATCCCCTCATATGATTGTAAAGCGCTTTGGGTATACAGCAATACACAATGAAAGCTCTATATAGATGCCTCATTCATTCATTCATTCAGTATACTAAATGATAAATTTGCATAAAACACACCCAAACCGATATAAGGGTTTTTCAGACAGGCTTTCCTTTATAGACTTTTTTGAATATATGATGCTCTCAAAAGACGCGCTTTCACCTGAGAGACGTGCAGCAAGATCCTTGAGCAATGCCAAGTGTGCCATCCACAAAACCAGTTTAAATATAGTGAACACTTCATAAAAACCTCTAATTAGCTAGCTGTAACATACACATATCTGCGTTGTTATACAGATAAACCTCTCAGATTGAGCTTTAACAGTATATAGTGAAATATACATAAAATTAATTATCTATGCATAAACACATTCTTAATACGAATATAAAACCATGCGGAGTATATGCTTTTTGTGTATGTGTGGGTTCAACTGTAATTTCTGCGAATTTAGAATACATTTTAGCATGAAAGTTAATGGTGAATCATTGTTTGTGAATGTTTGTATGCAGATTTTACGAACAAATTTGTGCATGCGCACATTTACTGAACCCAGTGTTAGTATTTACCACTTCCATCATGATTTCCATATCTGTGTGTTCAGGTTCTCCAGAAGATGGCCCGAGAGTGGTATTCATGGTGGACCTGTGGCATCCAAACGTGGCCGCAGCCGAGAGACAGGCACTGGACTACATCTTCACACCTGGGCGCTGAAAGAGAGCCGCGAGGAGAAAAGGGTCAACGATTTCCATTGTATTAACAGTATGAGATGAGTGCAAAGGGAAAGACAGAGTGTTGAGAACATGAGTCTCTTCCTCTAGTATACGTACCTTTTACTCTCACTTTCCCTATTGGCACTGCTTCAGTAGAGACTTCAATGTACCGTCACTATTGTACATTATCAGTGTTTACAGAACTCTTCAAATCTAACCATAGCAAAAACCTGCTGGTGAACTGTGCTTGAGACAATGCCCTCGCATTCATGTTGTTCCTACAATTTAGCTGCAGGGTCACATTTATACCCAGTGAGTGTCATAGTATCATTTCACCTAAACCATTGACAGTCAACCGCACATGGAAATGCACTTTTTGCCAAGCCTTTTCACTACAGCCAGGTAGGATTGTATAGGATGCACAGTACATTTGTTTGGTCTGTACATTTTTACTGAGATCAGGCTAAGCTAAACAGTCGTAAAACGATATATGCTGCAATGACAGGGGATTTGACATTTACCGCGAAGGAATGTGGATATATGGCAGAGATGTTATGCGAAGTGAACTGAAGCACTACCAGCTATTGTGTAAAATGACCTCCATTAAACGCACTAGTGGCAAGATATTTTTCTGCCACACCTAAGTCAGGGTCGGAGTGCTTCAATGGGGAAGAATATGAGCACATCAAATCAGCCTGCTTTCCACTTTACTCTTTCCTACCCTGAATTTTCGAATCAAATCTAAACACGTTATCAATCGCTTTGTATCTCTGTGAAACTTAAAGAGGG
Organism: Spinibarbus caldwelli; assembly: GCA_039654775.1. Classification (NCBI taxonomy): domain Eukaryota; kingdom Metazoa; phylum Chordata; class Actinopteri; order Cypriniformes; family Cyprinidae; genus Spinibarbus; species Spinibarbus caldwelli. Next base: position 12,622,452 of record CM077248.1, read on the forward strand.
ACACAACGCTTATTGTTTTTGGAAAACACAACGTTCTGGCTGTTAATATGTGCTAGGTTCTGCCTTATTGTGCTTTGTCGTACTGCTTGTAAGCACAGCTTTCGTGGTTGTCGATATTGGTACATTCCTTTTGTAAGATGACTGACAGTTTTGAGACAGTTTCGTGAGAAGTGACATTTTATATCATTGTGAGACTTTTGGAGTTGCAGATCAATTTTATGACAACGTTCCTACTTCTATGTTTCCAAATTGTGTGCCATGGACTGACTTTGCAATGGATGAGTAATTCTGTAGATTTAATAAAGAATTAATTTAACCCTTGTGCCATGCTGAAAATCCTTTACCTTATTTGGTGTTCCTGGTCAAATATGTCCAACCTTTTAAAAATTGCTTGTACATTTCTCATTATGCTTTATTACCAGCAAATCTTGGATTTAGACTTTTTTTGTCAACTTGTTTCTTTCAATTAGCACAGATTTTGTATTTCTTTTTGGAACTGATTGATCGTAGTAGGCCTCAATGATCTGAACTTATGCACCTCAGTTTGAAAAACTTCAATCCAGTATCTGGTGATAATATAGCATAATGAGAGATTTACAAGCAATTTTTTGTCATTTTGTCATTGACCATAAATGCCACAAATCCTAAAAAAGTACAAAAAATAGGGGGAAGTTGTTATATCATGTCTATGGTTCAAAATGACTGGAATACAACATGAGGGTTAATATCTGGATTTGTGTAATTTGTGGCAATGCTTGCTTTAAACAATTTCAAAAATAGCTTTATGCACCATTGTCTTTTGTATTAATGCAAATTACCTGTGGGTGTTTATGAAAAAGAGATGACAAAATTTGCTTCCTCTCAGGAACATACCGGCTATATACCTGCTAATTTGACAAACATTAACCCACCATGCTGGATGTTTGGAGGATTTTGTATGGGGGTGGCTGGCATATAGAAGGGTAGTGCTGCAAACGGCAGCCATTATCAGATGCAGCTCTGTAGATTTACATAACTAACCTCTTTTGCTAACACAGGGGGGAGAGAGATAAACAGTAGATGAATGAAACAGCAGATGAAAGGCGAATGTAATCCACCTACGGTCCATATCTGTTCTCTAGATGGCATTTTGCAGAGGTTGCAGATCTAATAATATTCAGTTAGTGTTCACAAGTCTTTAATAATGCAGAAAATCATTAGAATAGCATTACAAGCAACATTTATATACTCATAAAAGCACACATGATAGTTTTCTTATATTAATGTTAATGGACATTGAATCTACATGTAGCAGGCACGGTTGTCACATCTTTCTGATAAATATTATGAGCAATAAAATACTGTCCTAAAAACTTAAAATGTATTTTCCCAAACCCACGGTTTTGTAATTATTTGACACGGGGGTATATAGATTATAGCACAGTTCACTATACATTCAAATGTATGTAAAAGAAAACTTTACATACCGCACCACACTGCGCTGCTTTTTCACTGTTTTTAAACACACGCTGTGTTTGACCTTTGCTCTCGTGTCTGACGTGACACGGCGTTCTAAAAACGCGCCTTTTAAGTTAAAAGAACTTTTTGAAATCAACTTTTTGAAATGAACTCGTTCTGAGTGAGTGTTGCAATATAGCATCATTGACGCAAGGGGGAGCTAGACAGTCATTTCTCGGTGGACGTGACGGCGACTGTACAGCAGCTAATAACGAGTCTGGATGAATGTTTCCACTCATCTTCTGAAGGTGAAGGTTAAGATTTTTAATTGGATGAGCAAGGCCTGTATCAGCACAAAAGGGCACCTTTTACCAATAGCAGTGTCTGAAAGAGAAAACTGTGATGGATGTTGGAGGCTGGCAACATAGTGTAGCGACATTCTAAGCAGACAGGGACACCACTGCAGGGCACATTCCCTGAGCACTACAGCAGACACACACATGCACTCACAATAAAGAGTCTCTCTCTCTCTCTCTCTCTCTCTCTCTCTCTCTCTCTCTCTCTCTCTCTCTCTCTCTCTCTCTCTCTCTCTCTCTCTCTCTCCAACCATTTTTCCTAAGGAACCTGCATTGCTGAATTCAAAAGATGTGTGAAAGGCAGGAGAAAAGTATGCTGAATAATATCTTTTTTTTTTTTTTTTTTTTTTTTTTTTTATATTAGAATACATTTATTTTGGCAATATTTATTCATCATTCATGAATATTTAGAACAGTTTAACCATCTGTTTAGATATCTGCGAATTCAAAGTGCAGATATTACCACATCATAGGCCTGTAATTTGCATCAACCCATTATTAAAGGCCTATGAAATAAAGGCCCTTTGATAAATATATATATATATATATATATATATATATATATATATATATATATATATATATATATACACATCCAAATGATCAGACATGTTTGAACAAAAGAAAACTGGTCAGTTATCAGAATTGATGTATTTTGACTGAAAAATAGGTTCATTTTAGTCTGAAGGATCATCACAATCTAAGATTTTCCCTTACAACACAGTCAGCATTTTAGTAGTTTATGCTATTATACAAAATATTAGTAAACTCTTTTTATGTATGATGCACTGCTCAATTTCAGAAGACAACAATAATATTTCAGTCTCCTAACATTACTATGACCCTATAGATTATCCTTTGGCTTAATGTTGTGTATGTTTGCATACCTCTTTTGAAGATGGCTTTTAAAAATAAGACTTGGAATGAGCCAGGCAGAGGTGAAGTTTTGGGTCTAAATGTCATGTTTTATGCAGGTTGTCTCAGTTCTGGTTCATAAGGAATAAATGGACCATGGAGTGGCCTGAGGCTGGGATGTCCTGCACATGCAGTGCAATAGGATGCTGTGTTTAATCAAGTGAAAATCTGTGGGCGAGAGAAGAGATCTCCTCAACATGATGTGTTCTGAAAACTTTATCACCCTGGGGACACAGAACACATTCAAGATGGCTGAAAACCCTGGGTGGATGGGGAAGTTTTATTGGAGTTAATGAAAATACGTTTCGTAATTTATGGCAGTGACGTAACCAAGCGCATAAGACTGGGGCAGCGTGAATGAAAAATTATATTAGTCAACCACTTTTCTGATTAATACTAACTGTGGTTACAGTCCTACTTTATGAATCTTATTCTTGCAAGCTTTGTAAACATAGCATATAGTATATTGCATAAACTGATTATAGATTTTGCTGTGTTTTATTTTTATTTTATTTGAGATTTTCTTAGCAAGAGTATGTTGACGTAGTCACAAAATATTGATTGCTCATTAGTGGAAGATTTTGAGGGTTAAAATAAAATGAGAAATTTTAGGATATAAAAATGAAGCTGACACCGGGGGATCAGTATTTTATGATTTATTTTACGTTTGTTATTATAGATAGTTACTCTTATAAATTGCCTACATTTTTATAGGCCTATAACAATTATAAATGAAAACATGGACATAATGAAATATTAAATACATGTTTTTCATTAAGCATGCATTGTAAACTATTATTTTATGTATATTTTATCTGATAAACCTGTTAGCTCAGAATTGCACATTTATATGACATAATTAGGCTAATTATTAAATTCAATTTTTTCGTTAAACATACATTATAATTTATGTATATTTTATCTGATAAACCTGCTACATCAAAAGTGTACATAGAACATAATTAATTATTAAAGATGTTTGAATTGAACTTAATTTCTTTATTGTTATTGTATGCATACAACTTTCATTGTATCCAACAAAATTTCACATGCAAACTCAACTCTAAATGCAATTAAAACTAATAAAAATAAATAAATAAAGTAACAGTCTAATGTATAATTAGACATAACACACTTAATAAACAATACTATAAACAATGCCCCCTAATCTTAAAGAATCACTATTCCACCACTAAAATAATTCATTAGCTTGATTCAGAGCATTAATGGCTCTGGGAATAAAACTCTTCCTCAAACGTTTTATGCATTATTGACTATTTTATCGATATCTGATATACCTGTTAGTTTAGAATTTTACATAGGACATAATTAAATATTAAATATGTGTTTTCACAACATACATTGTAAATTATTATTTTATTTATATTTTATCTGATGAACCTGTTAGCTCAGAATTTTACATATAATTAAATATTAAATACAAGTTTTCATTAAACATGCATTATATTTGTTGTATATTTGATTTGATAAACCTGCTATACCTCATAAGTTTTCATATAACATAATTAAATACATGTTTTACATTAAATAAGCAGTATAAAGTATTTAATGATATTTTACCTGTTAGCACAGAATTTTGAATATAAATAAATGCTTTGCTTGCTTTCATGTACCAGAATAATATTCACTTTGCTTAATTTCTTAATGTCCAGGAAAGTCTTTATGCCAATATAGGGGGTAGATATTGGTCAACATTAATTACACTTTTGTTTCTCAAATTCCTAGCATCTACTTCTCTTTATACTGAGGTATCCCAAATAAACTGAAGCTTAGACAATGAGAGAGATTGTGTTTTAGTCATTGCGTGTTATGTTCTGTCACCCACAGGCATCTGATGATGCACACCATACGTTCCGCGTGTCCTCTCTCTCTTTCTCTCTCTGAATCTTTTTTGGTTTATTTCCCATCTCCCCTTACCTACGCGTCCTACCAGAATAGCGCTTATACCGCCTTACGGAGCAATCAGGTGGCACCAACTCCAAGAGGAGAAGATCTCGACAGCATCATTTCAAGCCCAACATGCCATCGAGGAGGTGCCGATGTACTCTCAGCACTCTACACCGGGCTATTATATTCAAATGATAATAATGTGACACCTCAGAGGTCAGCCTTTACCTTCAAGGGCATTTTACTAGGCTGAGGATGAGTTTCACGCTCCCCAAAAGCGAATCGACGACCTCCTTACTGAGATCCTCCGCACCGGCCAGGAGCGATCATCCCGGAGCCCGGCGGATGCACCATCAGCGCTCCGCGGCGGCGGCGGCATCAGGAGCGGAGACGGCGGATTGCGATGCGAGCTCGCGGAGACCCCTTTGTCACCCCTCACTGGTCGGTACCCGGAATAGCGCAGAGAAGAGCCACCCACTACACTCCCACTCCCATGGACACGCTCTCTCCACGGCTCACAGTCAGGAGGACCTGTCGGAGCTTCCAGATGGAAGAGAGCCCAAGACAACCAGACGACACCACCATCATCACCATCACCATCATCATCACCACCACAACCGCCACCATCACCATCACCGCCACCGGTCCACCCGGGACGACCTGCCTCAGGAGCCCCGACCCAAGCACTCTCACGCCGCTCGCATGCCCACCAGAACTCAGTCTTTCTCCGAGTCCAGGGACGAAACGACTCTGTTTTTTGAGTCACCTCAACTGGCTCGACCGGGGTCTTCATCGAGCAGAGAGGCGTGTCCAGCCTCCACCGCCTCATCCTCGCCGGTGCCCGCATCCTCCAGCCGCTCCTCCCGCAGATCGCGGAGGTCCAGCGCAGCATCTTCTGAAGCGGACTTCAACCTGCGGCCGTTCCTCAGCTCAGTGTTTGGACAGGTAAGGCCTGAACACACGCTGACAATACGAGTTTTATAATGGGTCTCATTTAAATATAGCTGTAAGCTGCTTTTATGGGGTCAAACACGTCAATGACATAAACTTTATGCTACGCGTAAATGTCAGTAGTCAATCGTGATTTTAGAAAGGCTTAAAATTACGTGTAAAATTAAGGTCAAATTACGTGTAGCACAAACGCTTACAGTTCACCATCATAGTATCAGTTGTGCTATAATGACAAAAAGTTGTGTGTAAATACTCGTTTCTAGAAGAGAACGCTTGATTAAAAAGTATCGCGAGAGTTGCTTAAAGTCAGAGTTATTGTAGCCTTCTGTATGTTTAGAAGCAGGAATGTTTGAGTTAAATTTAGCACTATATGGGATATATTGGGTTTCATGTGTTCCATGAGAACAGCTGAGTCTATCAAAAAGCTTTTATAGGCTATATTTTGTCCAGCATGGTCTAAACATTATCAGACCCAAATTTGTTGAAAATTGTATTAACTGTATGAGTTCAAAAAAGTTTTCAGTTGAATTCAAAATGGTGGACAGGCAATGCCATTTGTGTAGAAAACAGATTTTATAATTCCATATAATCAAATAAATCAAAAGAGGGCAAAATTAATCAGAAAGTTTCAAACATATTTATCAATTTAGTTTTTTTAGCTGGTGCTGTCACTGAACTTTCCAAGTTTCTTCATATGCTGTAACAAGTTTTGTCATATGCATATGAAGACTTCAAATGTGAAATCCTATAAGTGCCATTGGAAATTTTCTTCTTAAATGAGCATTTTTATCAGGCTCCATGTTTATGTTCAGTTATTTCACTTTAATGGCAAAGAAAATGACCTTCATTACCAAAAAAGTGAAATTACTGAACCTAAACACAGGAGCCTGATAAAAATGTTCATTTTAGAAGAAAATTTCAGACAGCACTTAGAGGCTATTACATTTTGAAGTTTTCATATGCTGTGTTTGTCTGAGTATGTCTTATTCCATCATAGTACGCAAAAAACAGTACGCTGAAAGAGTAGTGTGTCCAACTTCATAATATTTGAAAAAACATAGTAGGGAAAAAATTTCAGAATTACCAATAGTTCCGTCAAGATTCTGTGTGCATTCAGTCAACACTTTACTATCCCACACAAGAGGCCACAAGAGACGAGTTGTGAATGACACTGAAGCAATGCTACTGAGCCTGCAGCTCACATAACAGTAATAAAATGGTGTGGTATGTCTGCATTTCATGCATGCTACCCATATTCATACTACAGGTGCATCTCAATAAATTAGAATGTCGTGGAAAAGTTAATTTATTTCAGTAATTCAACTCAAATTGTGAAACTCGTGTATTAAATAAATTCAATGCACACAGACTGACGTAGTTTAAGTCTTTGGTTCTTTTAATTGTGATGATTTTGGCTCACATTTAACAAAAACCCACCAATTCACTATCTCAACAAATTAGAATATGGTGACATGCCAATCAGCTAATCAACTCAAAACACCTGCAAAGGTTTCCTGAGCCTTCAAAATGGTCCCCCACAAATGGTTTGGTTCACTAGGCTACACAATCATGGGGAAGACTGCTGATCTGACAGTTGTCCAGAAGACAATCATTGACACCCTTCACAAGGAGGGTAAGCCATAAACATTCATTGCCAAAGAAGCTGGCTGTTCGCAGAGTGCTGTATCCAAGCATGTTAACAGAAAGTTGAGTGGAAGGAAAAAGTGTGGAAGAAAAAGATGCACAACCAACCGAGAGAACCGCAGCCTTATGAGGATTGTCAAGCAAAATTGATTTAAGAATTTGGGTGAACTTCACAAGGAATGGACTGAGGCTGGGGTCAAGGCATCAAGAGCCACCACACACAGACGTGTCAAGGAATTTGGCTACAGTTGTCGTATTCCTCTTCTTAAGCCACTCCTGAACCACAGACAACGTCAGAGGCGTCTTACCTGGGCTAAGGAGAAGAAGAACTGGACTGTTGCCCAGTGGTCCAAAGTCATCTTTTCAGATGAGAGCAAGTTTTGTATTTCATTTGGAAACCAAGGTCCTAGAGTCTGGAGGAAGGGTGGAGAAGCTCATAGCCCAAGTTGCTTGAAGTCCAGTGTTAAGTTTCCACGGTCTGTGATGATTTGGGGTGCAATGTCATCTGCTGGTGTTGGTCCATTGTGTTTTTTGAAAACCAAAGTCACTGCACCCGTTTACCAAGAAATTTTGGAGCACTTCTTGCTTCCTTCTCCTGGCCAGCTTTTTAAAGATGCTGATTTCATTTTCCAGCAGGATTTGGCACCTGCCCACACTGCCAAAAGCACCAAAAGTTGGTTAAATGACCATGGTGTTGGTGTGCTTGACTGGCCAGCAAACTCACCAGACCTGAACCCCATAGAGAATCTATGGAGTATTGTCAAGAGGAAAATGAGAAACAAGAGACCAAAAAACGCAGATGAGCTGAAGGCCACTGTCAAAGAAACCTGGGTTTCCATACCACCTCAGCAGTGCCACAGACTGATCACCTCCATGCCACGCAGAATTGAGGCAGTAATTAATGCAAAAGGAGCCCCTACCAAGTATTGAGTACATATACAGTAAATGAACATACTTTCCAGAAGGCCAACAATTCACTAAAAATGTTTTTTTATTATTGGTCTTATGAAGTATTCTAATTTGTTGAGATAGTGCATTGGTGGGTTTTTGTTAAATGTGAGCCAAAATCATCACAATTAAAAGAACCACAATTAAAAGACTTAAACCACTTCAGTCTGTGTGCACTGAATTTATTTAACACATGAGTTTTACAATTTGAGTTAAATTACTGAAATAAATGAACTTTTCCACGACATTCTAATTTATTGAGATGCGCCTGTATATAGAACATTCTTTTTTAATGGTCGCGAATAGATAGTATGCAATTTCAGGCGCAGCTATAGCGTTGTTTCTGTGTTTTTTTCCCCACAAAATTCAAAAGCAGATAGGCAATGGGGCTGACTTAGCAATATTGCATAGTATTAGAGACAGACCAGAGATGGTCAACCTGCTCATATATGGCCAAAATCATAGCTCTCAATATGTCGTCTAGTCCTTCATTAAGATGCAGTCACATTAGCAATATTTCTTTTAAATTTTATGTGTATTTTGCAGGCCAAAAAAGGTCACTTGTCTATTATCAATATACCAATGTATAATGCACAGCTCACACACAAGTCACTTTCAAACCAAACAGCTTTCTGTTGATCAATGCGGCGAATTTGCAGGACAAACTTGAACCCGTGGCAAAATCTTTGTGGGGAACTCTTTCACAAAATGTGTGGTATAATGTGGAATGTGAAAATCCCGATCATTTGTATTGAAATAATTGGAGTTTGTACATGAAAATTTGCAAAACAATAGTAAATGTGACCGCAGCTGAGCCATCCTGAAAAATACTGTTTTGTTGCATGATTTGTGCTTAAGAAACCCAATTAATAATGCCATTGTTGTCAGATATTACTGATGTGACATGTTAATGAAACATAATTTAGTCAAATTATTGTTTGGTAATGTTTGTAGTAAAATTATTTCATTCTTTCCCCTTTCAAATCTGAAAATAGCTGCCCATGGGAATTACAAAAATATGGCCACCAAGACTTGTTTATCATTCAACTCTATATGACCCAATGAATCTAAAGAGACCAGTATCATGATATCTCACACACAATAGTTTGGCATTTGATACCATTTTATGCAACAGTTTCTCTGTCCCATGTACCTGAATCTGCACATTTATTGACTGAGATGTTTTTTAATTAATGAATTTATGATAAGGAATATTCTCAAAATGAATATTAATTTCTATTCACAATGTGTCCCAGAGTTTCATTCCTGATCAAATGCTTTCTGACAGTAAACAGCTGTGAGCTGTCACTGATTAAATGTGCTCCTTGGAGGACTGGATGTCTAGAACGTTGTGGAAGCTTGCCTTCGGTACACGTATCCCAGAACTTTGAAAATCAATTGCATTAATAATAAAGGAGCCTTGGCTGGAAGGATAAGCTCCGGGCAGGAGAGTGCTCCTTTGTTGCGTAGACATTGAAAGGCTTGAATAGATAAAGAATACAATGTCTGTTTGTGAAATGCAAATCTTTTTTAGGCATATCCGATTCTGTGAGATTCTGTGTATAAATGATCAAAAGCTGTCTGATGGCACCGCCACAATGACTTTGATGCTGCGCTGCTGTTCGAAAACAACACACACAAACACACACATTCATTTGTAGCTTCACTAATGTGGGTCGTACTATTATTGCTAAGCAGGATGCTTTTAAAACTGACATATCACCACATTTTAGAATCCATGTTAATAATATAAACTCCTTTTTGAGGGTGGAAATGAACTGGAGGGTTAGTCATAAACATTAACCAGATCAAACCCATTAATTATACCCAGCTTCATGGTCAGAGCTATTCTCAATGTACAAATAGTAAAAAGCACCACTTGTTAGATCAAAGGGTTAAATTAACTGGCGGCTAGTTAGAAAACACAGGCAAATGAGACCAATTATTAGATTCGCCTTCAAGGTCAGAGCGTTTCTCATTGTAACCCTCCATCTGTCATTGTTTATACTATGATGGTCCATTTACATTTGCCTCAGAGTTTTTTTCCCTCTCGAAGCCCCTAAATACAATCATGATACAGGGTTTTATAACCTAACTTGCTACCTAGTTATTACCATTATTGCCTATACTGCATCATTCAAGTCTAAAATGTTGGAGTATTTCATTGGCATTCATGGAGGAATCTCACATTACTGGGAGAAACCTTCTGTTTGCAAGTATGTTGTTTAGGCTGTCAGCCTCAGACGCTGTATGAATCAGTGAGGCTGGCTTACAGTCTCTCGCTGGGTGTATGTGTAAACACAATTTACCAGAAATGCAGCGTAATAGGCTTCGGATCACAGGGGTGACACATTCCCTATCGGTCTGTCTAAATTCCCAACACTTGCCTTGACGGGGTGTTGAAATAAGACTGACAAAAATGTCCTTGGATGACAACGCGACTCTTTCCCTCCATAAATCTTGTAGATGTTAAACCAGATATGGTCTCCACTTTTCTTTAGTGCTATTTTTAGTCTCACACCTCTTTGTGCATCTGTGTCGTTCCTCCAATATGTTTTTGTGTCTACTGTCAAACACGCCCTTCCTTCTTTTTTCTTACTGATGTGTTTTTGAGGTTGCAATGACCTTGCCATGCTCTTCTGGGAGATCAAGAACCAGATACTTGAGAGTGAGAGTGTGAAGATGAAAAGATGAGGGAAACTGAATGGATCTAGTGTCAATATTGTAGCCGGTGTGTATGTATGATGAATGTGCAACAAATTATTACAAATGAAGTGTTCAGATGCAGAAGCCTCTAAGTGCCATCTTAAATTGTCTTCTAAAATTAGCATTTCTATCAGGCTCCTATATTTATGTTTAGTTATTTCACTTTAATTGCATAGAAAAGGACCTATACATTGCAATTATAGTAAAATTACTGAACCTAAACATAGAAGCCTGATAAAAATGCTCATTTTGGAAGAGAATTTCAGACGGCACTTAGAGGCTTTTGCATCTGAACTCTTCAAATTAAGTTTTTGCAGGCTATTTTGATTTATATAATATTAAAAAATTCTGTGATTCACTTGTCTACTCCTTGTCTACAGCCCGAGATGCTGGAATAAACACTTATTTGCTGTAAATATGCAAACTCTGTTATCATTATGACAGACTTTTCATTCTGTTTATCATGTTAACATTAAGTTTGGGTAAAGTGAAGAAATTATTTGAAAAAAGTTGAATATGGCACCAGAAATCTTGATAACACTTAAGTATAGGGACCAATTCTCACTATTAACAAGTTGCTTATTAGCATGCATATTATTAATATATTGGACATATGGAAGCAGTTTTGAATGCAAGCTTGCAGATGATTGTAAGAAAGGGTTCAAGAGGGCTAAATGATTAAAGTCCAGCACACGTAACCTGTCATTTCACAGTTTTTCAACATTTTGATTAAGAATTACAGCTCCAAAAAATGAAACATGAATTTTCATGTCATGTCATCTTTAAACACTATCAGATTTTATTATGTGGGCAGAGCTCTTTAGGTTCACCTATTGTGTACATCATTAGTTAACTTACAGTGATAAATTAGCTCATTCTCTCAGTCAAGAAGTGTTTATAGGTCAATTAAATGCCTTCATCTCTTCACACTTTCACAGGTCTCTTCTCATGTCTTATTTTAGAGCATATGCTCTCTAAAACAGTGTTTCCCAACCTTTATATCTTTGTCAGTCCCATCTGTAAGGCTCAAATATCCTTTCATAACAAAAGGATATTATAGTCGATATTGTTTAGCAAAAAAAAAAAAAAAAAGATTAAGTAAAAAATATAAAAAAAAAAAAAAAAGTATTTAAAAAAAATAATAATGTGGGTAAAAAACAGACTCACCAAGTATAACACATATATTCTATTAGGAATGTCATCCATAAAATATTTATAAAACCTTTAGTTCATATCATAGATCGCCCAAAAATGAAAGTTTGCTGAAAATCTACTCACTTGCAGGCCATTCAAGATTTAGATGATTTTGTTTCTTCATCGGAATAAATTTGGAGAAATTCAGCATTACATAACTTGATCACCAATCGATTCTCTGCAGTGAATGGGTGCCGTCAGAATGAGAGTCCACACCCACTCCAGTCCATTAGTGAATGTCTTATGAAGTGGAATGGAACAAACTAATCCATCAAGACTTCTTTAATATCAAACCGTTGCTTTAGGCTAAAATACTAGTCCATAATCCATAGTTGCACTTTCTCCTGTGAAAAAGTTGTCTCATGTGAATCAGGTGAGAAATATGCACAGAGGACGCACTGTTCAAAACAGTCCAAAACAGTTCTAAACAAATATGATAGTGGATTTTGATGTAAGAGGACAGCAGAGGATGGACTTTTTCACTTGACCAGAAGTGTCTGCCAAAAGTTAAAAGACCTGAATGATGGGTTTATTTCTGACGTTAACTGATGGACCAGAGTTGTGTGGATTACTTGTGGATTATTGTGATGTTTTTATGAGCAATTTGGACTAATTTCTTCAAATCTGTTCTACTGAAACAAACTCATCTACATCTTTGATGGCCTGAGAGTAACTTTTCAGCAATTCAACTATTCTTTAGAAAAGGAACTTAACAAAAAATATTAGTTATTTTAATCTGTTAATTTTCTTAATATTATATGTTTAACAGAGCAAAAACAAAATATTTCCAATTCCAACAAATACCCCCTAAAAACTGCTTCAGCGCCCCCTGCTTGGAAATCAGTGCTTTAAAGTAATCCTCTTTCCCAAGTCTTATCCTGTTACAATAATGCACAGTATTATGACCTTAGTTGAATTTTTTTGCCTATGCGTATTTTTGTTTGTGTGCAAGTGGAAACAGGTGTACATTCAAGGATTATGAAAGATATTGTGTGATAATATGCATTGCATTGCAGTGGGTGTGTGTTTGAGTGCATGGTGATCTTATGACTGTGTCTGCTGATAGGATGAGAGGTGACAGTTAAAAGTAGGTTGCACACTGAAGTTCACAGCAAGCTTGAAAAGGGGATGGAGGGACAAATAAAACCAACATATCAGAAGAGAAGAGGCAGAGAAGGGCTTCTGCCCCTGAATCTGTTTCTTGGGATGAATCATCTCATGGAGAAAAACGAGGGGAAAATAGAGATGGATGGAAGATGACAGATAAAAAGATGCACATGTGTGTGTGAGAGAAAGAGATTTGTAAGGAACAAAACAAGAGCCAGAAAATAACATTGATCTGTGTGTCACAGATAACCGAGCAGCATAAACAGAAGCATCATTAATTGGCCTCTGTTTCCACTCAATAAGCTTTGATGTCATAGTCATGGCTTGCATATAAAAGCATGGCTATGACATTTCTGAAAGGTTTATGAATACTTTTAAGCTCACAATAAAGGACAAGTTGCACAATAGCAACCTGCAATAATGCAACTTGTGTACTCAGATGGTACTTTGATATACAGGCCTAATGAATGATTACCTTATTTATGCACCATGGTATTTAGTTAGTTAAAGTAGTTCTTAATTGGTGGGTTGCAACTGAAAAATGAGCTGTGGGTCTGTTCAGATACACTGAAAAAAAGATTTTTTAAAGTTGTAAATAAAATAAGGATTATTGGAGTACATTTTAAAGAATACATTTCAGTCTTTCTACTTTAAAAAAAATGCAAATAATTACAAAGAAATGGCAAGTAACACAATGAATTATTAAACAAATTTTTGAAGTAGAAATAATTAATTTTCTTGAAAAGGAACATACTCCAATACTCCAATATACTCCAATAATCTTTGTTCTTTATTAACAGTGTGGGTTCACAAATAGAATGACAACTTGTGTTCTCGGAAACAGTCAACACATCTATTCAAGATAAAAGAAGGTACAAACCATGCAGACTTCATTAAAAACAGGCTGACTTACAGCAAGGATGGTTTGTGCTGAGTTTTCTGACCATTTTGAATGGTTACTTATTGGTTGCCAAGAATAGAAATAGAGTCAGTTTGACCAATATATTGTTCCAATATTTACTCTTTTACCAATAAATTCGAGTCATGCTGGAAAGATTGTATATTTGAGCTGAACGCACATGAACATGAACAGTTGGGGGAGTGTCAGTGATAAAATATGTTGGACACAATATCTGTATTAATGATAAATTTATTGAAATTAATTATTATTTTTTTTATTTATTATACATTACAATAATATTTTATTACTATAACCATTCAATTAGGACATTCACACATTAAATAAAAAAGTAAAAACACACCTGATGCATATTCTTTATTCATTATTGTGTATGTTAAAAATGGAATTTAATGCAGAAAACATTGATAAAACCCACCTGATGTTGTAATTACTGAAATACAAACTTTCCAAGAGAACTTTAATGCACCAATATTCACAAGGGAAGTATCCTATTTAATTAATTTATTTATTTGTTTATTTGGATCCCCATTAGCCACCACCAAGGTAGTGGCTATTCTTCCTGGCATCCAACAAGTAAAAAACAAAATTACATTAATCCATAACTATAAAAACCATTACAATAAAACATACAAACACAAAATTCATTCAGAACATCAAGATCAACAATTTACTGAGTACTGTAGCATTAAATATTTCTTTAACGATTTTTTAATCCTCATTTTACTTATTAAAAAACATGTAAATATCTGATGGCAATTCATTCCATATTTTCATTCCTCTATACATTACAGTCCGTTGCTTTGCATTAGTTTTTGAAACAGGAAGCAAAAAAATATCCTTTTGATGCATGCCTGGTGTTAAAATTATGACTAGCACTACTATACAAAAGTTGACAGTACAATACACGTGGAACTCTCGATACTGAAATGTTTCTTATAAAACAAAGCAGAGAAATAATTGCCCTATCCTTCTCCAGTAGCCAACCTAGAATTTTGTGCATTCTCATTATATTAACCCTTCTATTACAGTTCAGAATTAGTTGTGAAGCTCTGTTCTGGACTAAATGTAATTTTGCTCAGTCTTTACTTGATGCACTCGACCATACCACTGGACAGTAGTCTAAATAAGTAAGAACCATTGTTTGCACAATTTGAGAGATGCAATACTGTGGTAAAAATTTTGCACATCTCTTAATAACTGATAGACTTCTTCCCATAACTATTACCATATTTTCTATCTGTTTTGACCACTTCAGCCTACTGTCTAGAAAAACTCCAAGAAGTCTAATTTCCTCTACCTGTTCAATAGGCACACTCTTTACAGACAAATTTAACTGTGGTTTAAGTTTAAGTTTAGAATTTGATCCAAACATGATACTTTTGGTTTTTGTCAAATTTATATGCATGCTGAAAATCAGAGAACAAATTATAACTTGTGTTAAATTACATGCATTAATTACATTCACCACTTTAGTCTTTAGGGGACAAATCTGAGACATGTTCCGGTATCACATACATTATCACACAATTCACTTAAATAACAACTATTTGCACATGGTGGTCTATAGAAACAAGCAACAAATAATGATTTAACAAATGGCAACTGTACTTGTAGCCACAGAGCCTCTACATCTACAGGCATTAAATCTTGTCTTATCTTTACTGGAATATGACTTTGAATATACAGGTGCATCTCAATGAATTAGAATGTCGTGAAAAAGTTCATTTATTTCACTAACTCAACTCAAATTGTGAAACTTGTGTATTAAATAAATTCAATGCACACAGACTGAAGTAGTTTAAGTCTTTGGTTCTTTTAATTGTGATGATTTTGGCTCACATTTAACAAAACCCACCAATTCACTATCTCAACAAATTAGAATATGGTGACATGCCAATCAGCTAATCAACTCAAAACACCTGCAAAGGTTTCCTGAACCTTCAAAATGGTT
Organism: Spinibarbus caldwelli; assembly: GCA_039654775.1. Lineage (NCBI taxonomy): Eukaryota > Metazoa > Chordata > Actinopteri > Cypriniformes > Cyprinidae > Spinibarbus > Spinibarbus caldwelli. The sequence continues at coordinate 12,638,491 of CM077248.1, forward strand.
ACACAATAGCCTATACAATCATGGGGAAGACTGCTGATCTGACAGTTGTCCAGAAGACAATCATTGACACCCTCCACAAAGAGGGGAAGTCACAGAAGGTCATTACTGAATGGTTGGCTGTTCACAGAGTGCTGTATCAAAGCACATTAAGTGAAAAGTTGACTGGAAGGAAGAAATGGGGTAGGAAAAGGTGCACGAGCAACAGGGATGACCACAAGCTTGAGAATACTGTCAAACAAAGCTTATTCAAACACTTGGGAGAGCTTCACAAGGAGTGGACTGAAGCTGGAGTCAGTGATCAAGAGTCACCACGCTCAGACGTCTTCAGGAAAAGGGCTACCAAGCCACTTCTGAAACAGAAACAATGTCAGAAGCATCTTACCTGGGCTAAGGAGAAAAAAACTGGACTGTTGCTCAGTGGTCCAAAGTCCTCTTTTCAGATAAAAGTACATTTTTCATTTCATTTGGAAATCAAGGTCCCAGAGTCTGGAGGAAGACTGGAGAGGCACAGAATCCAAGCTGTTTGAAGCCCAGTGTCAAGTTTCCACAGTCAGTGATGAATTGGGTTGCCATTTCATCTGCTGGTGTTGGTCCATTGTGTTTTCTGAAGTCCACAGTCAACGCAGCCATCTACCAGGACATTTTAGAGCACTTCATGCTTCCTTCTGCTGACAAGCTTTATGGAGATGCTGATTTCATTTTCCAGCAGGACTTGGCACCTGCCCACACTGCCAAAAACACCAAAAGTTGGTTAAATGACCATGGTGTTGGTGTGGTTGACTGGCCAGCAAACTCACCAGACCTGAACCTCATAGAGAATCTACGGGGTATTGTCAAGAGGAAGATGAGAGACACCAGACCCAACAATGCAGATGAGCTGAAGGCCACTGTCAAAGAAACCTGGGCTTCCATACCACCTCAGCAATTAAAGCAAAAGGAGCCCCTATCAAGTATTGAGTACATATACAGTAAATGAACATACTTTCCAGAAGGCCAACAATTCACTAAAACTGTTTTTTTTATTGGTCTTATGAAGTATTCTAATTTGTTGAGATAGTGAATTGGTGGGTTTTTGTTAAATGTGAGCCAAAATCATCACAATTAAAAGAACCAAAGACCTAAACTACTTCAGTCTGTGTGCATTGAATTTATTTAATACACGAGTTTCACAATTTGAGTTGAATTACTGAAATAAATGAACTTTTCCATGACATTCTAATTCATTGAGATGCACCTGTATATGGCAACCCCTCCACCATATTTATTTCTATCTTTCCTGTAAATATTATAACCATTTATATTTACTACATCATCTGAGAATGTTTGATCAAGATGTGTTTCTGTTACTGCTAAAACATGAATATTATTTGTAATCAAAACATCAGATATTTCAACAAGTTTATTCCTAAGGCTACAGATATTAATATGAGCTAATTTTAATCCTTTCCTTGGTGACTTGATTGATACTGACATAATTTATAAAAAGAAAATTCTTAATTTCATCCAGTTTCTTCAAGCTAGCTTAAGGAAGCCAGAGGCCTACTTTGATTTCCCATTGTTATCATTTTTGACTTTTGATGATGGATATGTGATTAATTTATCATAACGAAGATAGGCCATCTCTCCCCTCTCTCTTGCAGCTCTTAATTCTGGCATAAGCTCTTTCCTCCTTAAATGCACATGTTCCGGGAAATCTTCATTCAAGTATGTTTGTGCCTTTGAGGTATTTTGCTCTCTCCAGCACTGCCTCTTTGTCTTTATTCTTAAGAAATTTAACCACGATAGGTCTAGGTCGATTAGAATCCCCATTTTTCATCCTTCCTATTCAATGTGCTTTCTCCAAGGTAATTTTATTTTGACCAAGCTGTAGTTTCTCTTGAATCATCTGTTTTACTTTCTCTTCAGATTCACACCATTTCTCATTTGGAGACTCAGGAATGCCCTCCACCACTATATTTTTCTGTTTGCACTGACCTTCCAAATAATTGGCTTTAGCATCTAATACCAAAAGAGATTCAGCCAATTTATGTATGTCATTTGTATTTGATTTACATTCAGTTGAACATTCTCTACAGTTAACTTTCAATTCATCCACCTCCTTTTGAGTGAACTGGAGACTTATCTTCAAGTCTTGTACCTCCTTCATGAGCTCATCTACTCTTTGATTCATAGAAGTCATAATCATTTGTGTAAAAGTTCTATAACCGTGTTCTTGTTGCAACATTAATTCTTTAAAATGCGCTTTCTCTTGATCAAGCAGCTCCCGTACCTGAGCCAGGGAGATGTTGTCCTCGTTGCTGTTATTTGTGGTCACTGGCATGTTGTAGTTACAACTGTGTACTGGTTATTTTCAGCACACTTCCAACCCTGAATTTTTGCTAGTTCACTGCATGGCCTCAGCGCAAACGATCCTCTGCCTCAGAGTTTGCGGCCTTCTATTGTTTGGATAACCACTTAATTTTATATTCATAATACATATGTCTTTTCTATTGTCGGTCACACTTTATTTTAAGGTCCTGTTCTCAACATTAACTATGACTTTTACCTCAATAAATTCCTAATTTGCTGCTTATTAATAGTTAGTACGGTAGTTGTTATGTTTAGGGATGTAGAATATGTGCTAAGTACTAATAAACAGCCAATATGGTAATAATAGGCATGCTAATAAACAACTAGTTAATAGAGAGAATTGGTCCCTATACTAAAGTGTTACCATATTGTCATATTCTACTTATAAGTTTTATTATTGTGTAACCAAAAATAAAGCAGCTAAAAATTGGTTCTGCTTCTCGGTGGTTGTGAGTTTGAGTTCCAATTTTACGGGACTTTCCAGGACCAAATCTGCTCTTCTGTAGTATCAGTAATACAAAATCAGTATTGGTGGATCTACAGCTGAGAGCATGTCACTTAGAAACCATCTACAAAAAGTAATGTCAGTTTTCCTTTAAGCCCATGTTAAGTGGAAAGAAAACCAGCAGATAATCACATAAAGTAAGTACATAAGGTACTTCAAAAACACATGTAATACAATGAAGGCTGTCAATGCAGGACTGAAACAAAGTGTGCACAATCTGAAGTTACGTGTGTGAGTGTGTGTGGTATTTTTAGCTGTCTGTATAAATGATTGTTTGGATTAGAAACCAGGCCTCCAGCTGTGAGAATGGTAATATGCATGTCTCAATGAGACCCACTCTCTTTCCATCTTCTAAACACACACACACTCAGACAGTGTCAAATTTACACCCTCCTCTATCCTTTTTGCAGAGCTTTAGCTTTTTATTATTATATCATATTATAATTCATTTATCTTAAAGCACTGCCTTTCATCTGTGCATATAAGATTAATAAAATTGATTCAACGCTGAATTTACAGAAAGAGCTCTTCATTACCCTATTTAATGATTTCTATACTTACAGAAGAAACATTTTTAGCAAATAGTTTAAAAATGATCTTGTTCCGTGATGTTTTCTCCCAATGTGTTTGAGATGCAAGCCCCATTTTCTTGTGTCCCATTTTTCTGTTGCTACAGTTTACTGAGTGACCTAGTTTTAGCTTTAATTATCAGTAAAGACCATCACATCACATTTTTGTACTATCTGGGTATACGGTCTTTGTATGAAATCAGGCTTTCAGGGAAATCTCTGAATAATCTCAAAGCCTCCATGAATGCTGACTAACACAACATAATGATTGTGGAAGCCTGGAAACTTCATTTTGCTCATAAAACAAAGGACGGGAGTGAATTTGCATTTTGAAAGGTGTCCCAGTTATTCTCATTTGCATATGTCTTGGTTCTCGTCAGTTTCCTGATGTAATGGTTCTTAGTGCTGCACAATATTAATGATCAAAATGCTGCTTGTGTAGAAGTAATATTAGTGATCAGATTTACAATTTTCAAAAACACTTTAGATTAGGGAACACTATTAAATAGTTGCTTCTTAGCATATATATTAATAGCATATTGGCTATTCATTAATACATATAAAGTATATTAATGCCATATTCTACAAACATGACCATATGCTAGATCTATCTATCTATCTATCTATCTATCTATCTATCTATCTATCTATCTATCTATCTCTATATTACAGGTATTTATTGCACTAAAGTTTTTTTTTTTATATAGTGGAAAAAGGTTCTTTAGATTATTAAAATATTAAAATGTTCAAAGAAATGCTAAGAAAAAATTTTTTTTTTTTCTTTCTTTTTTTTATTTAAGAACTATTAACTGAAAGGTTCTTTGGGGAACCTAAGGTCTTTGCACACTGAGTCCGAAATTCTCGTCTGAAATTTTCACGTTAAAAAATAAATACGACCTCACGTTGTTTCAATCACATTTACACACTGCCTCCAAAACTTTCGTCCGTCATAAAAAAAAAATTTGGATCAGGTTAGATTTTCTGCGTTTTCACATCCGTAGCAAGCATTTTGATGGAAAGGATGAGGAATACAAAAAAAAAAAAAAATGCACTTGAAAAGTTCTTCTATGGCAGTAGTGTTTACAAAACCCTTTTGGAACTTTTTTTTTTAAAAGAGTGTAACTAATATTAAAATGATTAAATATAAATAATTGTATTTAAATTTATTACATGTATTTATTGTATTTAATTTAAAAATAGTAATAAATAAAATAAGTAGTGTCACAGGTCGTCAAGGAATGAGGGCAACAAACAAAGATTCATGCTTCCAAATAGACTTTACTGAGAACTCCAGGGAGGTACAACTCATAACACCAAATAATAACCGACACTGGATAGAACAGAATCAAGACTATAAATACACACATGGTAAATGAGGGAACTAAACAGGAACAGCTGGACAAGGATTAACTAATCAGAAACCATGGTAACTAATGAAAGCTCATAACAGACATGACAGGAACTGAACATAATCGTGACAAGTAGACATTAATGGTAACGTAAATTAACTGGTTTAATGCAAGTCAAAATATTATTTAATATCAAACTGAATACATTAATTTATAACAACAAAGATTATTTATATTGGTTACATCAGATTGAAATATCTGTTTAAAGTAACAATTGCAGGTTATCACTTTTTACAGTATAATAAACATCTAAAGCTGACTAGATTACAGAAAAATCCCAGACCATAACTTAAATACTTATTTTATATATACAGTAATTCATGTTACATATTGATACTTCTCTAGTTCTCTAGAATTCATAAAGTCAATATAGTTTGTCTCTCTAATCTATGAGCTGTTTTTTTTTTTTTTGAGAAAACACTTTTCTGACTTATTTTTCCCAAACTGCAATAACTATAAATATATCCCATTGTGGCTTACACAGAGAGACTGAGTGCATTAGCTGAATGATCTTGTTTCCCAATGCTATTAAACCAGATAATGTATTTTCTATCTCTTTGGTGTTTTTATTGTCTCTCTGTATCTGTCTCACTCCGCTTTCCCTTCCTCTCTGTTTATAGTCGCTGTGAGAGTGTATAGATCTGAAGAGCCAGTCTACACAATGTGTTCAGTAAACTGTTATGATGAATGAATGGAAAATGTTGGCTGGATTGCTTATTTTTACTAATGGGAATGCTTTCTTTCTCTATCTGTCTTTCTCACACATACAAATTCACACACAGACATACAGCCCTTTCTCTGTGACATTCACAACACATATGGCTGTGTGAATAGGCATAAATAACATAAGCAATGCTTTGTGAGTTCATGCGTTTGTGTTATGGTTAAGAGCAATGTTGAAATGGATATGGACTTGACTTTGTGTTCTTAATGGATGGTTTTGTGTATAAGACTTAACTGTGAGTGCAGAGAAAAGCAAGAATAATGCTGAATTAGATGTTAACATATCCTTGTTGTGATTTGTGGGCTTATATGAACATGTTCCTCTTAAATGTTTCTAGGAACCTCGTTAACAAGGTGTTTCTGTCAGTGAGGCTGATCTAACACATCATGAGCTATTCTCTCTTATTTACCCTCAGGAGTGAATAACAGTAAAGTCTGCTTAACACAACACAAAGTATCTGTCATCTTTATAGAACATGTTTAAGAGCCTGAAAAAAGTGTTGCAAAGGTGTAGAAGTGTACAGAAGTTTTTTACACAGAGACATAAGGTAGACAAAGGAAGGAGGGACATTTTTGGGGCAATGGCCTTATAATATATTTTTGAGCTATACAGAGACATGGCTTTCTGGGACATGGAATCAAAGCATCTAAAATTAAATGACCAGAAAACCAGGTTCTCTTAATAAAACGTATATACTATAAAATACATAAAAATACGTATATCATCGCAAGGCTTTTAACCCTTTATTGCATGTGTGTTTCACCAGTCATTAATATCATATATTTTGGGTTATATCATATATATTTTTTGTCATAGGCTAGAAATTAATACCTTCTTTTTTAATCAATGATGCATAAAATTGCTTAAATTTAAATTCTAAATTTTAAAAATGCTATTCTTATGAACTTTCTATTCATCAGAGAATCCTGAAAAAAATATGTATCACAGTTTTCAAAAAAATTATGAAGCAGCACAACTGTTTTCAACATTCGTAATGATAAGAAAAGGTTATTGAGCAGCAAATCAGTATATTAGAATGATTTCTGAAAATGTGATTTATGATGTGACACTGAAGACTGGAGTAATGACTGCTAAAAATTCAGCATTGCCACCACAGCAATAAATAACATTTAAATTATATTAAAATAGAAAATAGCTATTTTTAATTGTAATAAAATTCACAATATTCTATTGTATTTTTAATTTAACAAATATTGTGATTTTAATTTAAAAAATAGTTACAATTAAAAATCTTGAAAGACCATTTTTTGGGGGGGGGGGGTTAAATTGCACACATGTTGCCAGATGTAAAAATACTTGTATGACTTACTTTATTGTATTGTACTTTATTTTATTTCACAAGGTTTTTATTTATTTATTTATTGCATTTTTGCCCATTTTTATTGTTCCACTGTTCATAATAATAAAGGTTGAGGAATACTAAGGGCTCTAAAACCACGACGTGAATGTAGTAGAGGGGGTGAAATGGGGTCCCAGGTCACTAACCCTAAATATACATCTATGTGGTATGCATATGCTAAACAAATGAATGAATGTTCAAACGCTAATTTAGACTCAACAAATGCACGGACACTTAAAACAGACCTACTGCAATGTCATGCACTTTGTGAATGATGCTTTACTGTAAATACAGTCCTCAAAAGATTTGCTTCTGTGTGGCTTTACCCCTGAATGTTTGATGCTACTTACATAAGCAATTTAGCTTTTCTTATACTGCATGCTGCCGTGTAGGCGTATGTATTTACGTCGCATAAATTGCTGCTCCTTTGTTTTGGTCTACAATTTAGGTCGCATGATTTTGCATGTGTGTGTGCGTGAATGTCATGGTCTTACGTCAATAAAGCCTGCATGTTTATACTCCTTTCTTACCCCTGTGGTGAATGCTACAGCTTCTGTTCTCCATCTTTCTCCCTCTCTTTCCTCCATCGCCTTTAAAGGTTGTCACTGTTGGGTGAAGACAGTTTTTTTTCTTTGTCACACTTGCCGGGATTTGTTCACTTAGCTGTGACGCTGGAGAAATGCCATTGCCACGTGACCAGGACAACCTCACCTTTTTGTAAAGCGCTATTGCTCTTTCTTAACACAACAAAACGAGTACTAAATACACGCTGAGTGACTCTGAACGACTAGAAGCGTAAAACAATGGCCACTGTGACTGGTTTGGATGCACCATTGGTTAAAGGTTTTCTGGTAATGGATCCATCTCCAGAAGAACTACATTTCCTGGATGGCCTGTATTTTTTTGTGAGAAACTAAGATTTTTTTGGTGTTATGTCTTTAAAATACGACCTTTGCTGGTGTTGTTTTGACTATTTCTTCCTCATCTTTTTTGTTACAGAATCGAGAGTTGAGACCTGAGGAGATTGATGGTAAGTTTTTCATTCTGTTGTTTTTAGATGATTCAAATTTAATAGTTTGTTTAACTTCTTCAAACCTGTATAAGCTGAAACTACAATAATAAAAACATCCCTAGATTGTTTCATTGGACCTCGCTGTTCATTTAGCCTGTTTTTTATTACTGTGTGTTAACGTGCCGTTCATGTGTTTGGTTTGTCTTGACGAGTGAAGAGTTACGAGAAGCGTTTAAGGAGTTTGATAAAGATAAAGATGGCTTTATCAGCTGTAAAGACCTGGGGAACTGCATGAGAACTATGGGCTACATGCCCACCGAGATGGAACTAATAGAACTGAGCCAACAATTCAACATGAACTGTAAGCTTCTGTGTGCACACAGCCAATATCTTATCAGCCATGTCTTTTCATTACGAAATACTGACATCAGTTTGTTTTTCTTAGTAGGTGGCCATGTGGATTTCGAGGACTTTGTAGGGTTGATGGGACCTAAACTCCTAGCAGAGACAGCAGACATGATCGGCATTAAAGAGCTGAGAAACGCCTTCAAAGAGGTGAGTGGAGAGTTAAAAAGATTGTAATGTAAAAATATAAAATAAATATAAAATATATATTATGTATTCCAGTTTGACACAAATGGAGATGGTGAAATAAGCACAGGAGAGCTAAGGGAAGCTATGAGGAAGCTGCTGGGACAACAGGTTAGTTTTTTGGTACATTTGTGAGAATGTGCTTGAGGTGACATGAAAGTGACATTACTATTTTCTAAATGCATGTTATTAATCTTATTTTGAGTGATTCATCCATGCGTACTTTTTAATATTTCAATCTTATGATGTTTAATCAAAATGTTATAACATCTGGTGAAATGACAGAGTTTTCTCTGGTGATGTGTGCAGGACTTCTCCAATCATTTTGTCTGCTTAAACATCACCTCTTTTTTTACGATTGATTGGAAGCTTGCATTATGCTCTGCCTCCATCCAATCAACAACTTATGAATAAAACCAAGACACCGCCCTACATTATTTTTGATTATTTGTTTCACTCAAATGTACGTCACAATACAGAAGAAAATATCTTTCTGTTTTACTTCAGCATTAAAGGGATAGTTCAACCAAAAATTAAACATCTGTAATTACTTATTATTGCTTATTATTAATTATTCTTCATTTTTTGGATAAAAAGAAATTTGAAATAAACAAACTGTTTACTGTTAACAAACATCCCAACGCTACTCACACAAGAGTGGCATTTAGATGAATGTAAATGCACTTTATAACAAAATAATCAAAAATGACTGTGATGGGAAAACAGCAGTTAAGAAAGCATCTGTTCATAGCTGCAGCGATATATATGTATATATATATATATATATATATATATATATCACTGCAGCTATGAACAGATGCTTTCTTAACTGTACACATGTACACACACACACACACACACACACACACATATATATATATATATATATATATATGTATATATATGTATACATATATGTGTGTGTGTGTGTGTGTGTGTGTGTGTGTGTGTCTGTGTCTGTGTATATGTGTGTGTGTGTATATATATATATATATATATATATATATATAACAAAAAGAAAACAAGTAGATAGAATAGAAAAAGTATAGAGAAAGCTGGGATGAGATGGAAGAGATGTGTTTTTAGCCGTTTCCTGAAGATGGCACAGGTGCTTGAATTGAGTTGGCCAGGTCATTCCACCAGGAGGGAACAGTTAATGTAAAAATGATTGCTTTACAGTATTAAACATAAAAACAGTGTCATTATTGCTTTTAATTAGAATTACAACTAATACTACAAAGCTGGTCTCCAGTGTGTTCATGTTTTTACTCATGTTCTTACTGGTTACGTAATCGACACGGACCAGTGGTGGTTCGAAGGTGTTTACCAGCCGGAACAAACATTTCTGGAAAGTTTGCTTTGGCAAGCTGTTTCAAACTCCAAACGAACTTCGTTTTGGCCTGATTTTGTTCAAAATGACATCACACCAGTTCATTCTTTGATTCTGCTAGAAATATATTAAGGTCACTATTCACCCTTATGTTTTCCCAAACCTGTAATGCTGTTACTAAGGAGAATTCTGATGAATCAGCATACAATTCTTTTCCATACACTCCTAAAAATAAAGATTCTTCATTGTCATTGATGGTTCCATGACCAGACTTTAATATCCACGGAGGATTTCCATTCCATAGGTATTTTTACAGTGGAAAAAAGTTCTTTAGATGGTTATTTTATTGAATTGCTACTTTCTTAAAAATAAAGGTTCGATACTGGCATCAATGGTTCAATGAGGAAACTTTAATATTCATGGAACCTTTCCATTCCACAAAAGGTTCTTTAAATTTTTAAAATGTTCTTTACACTAAAATAAAATGTTCACTGAAAGGTTCGAGGAACCCAAAATGGATCTTCTAAAGTCTATAATGACCATGTCTGAAAACCAAAAATAAAAGCGGCATTAAAATGGTCCATATAACTCATGCACTGTTATAGCTATATTGAAGTGTTACAATAAATTTGTTTGGGGAAAAAAACTGAATCAGTCATTTGAATTTCTGAAGCAAATCAACCAGAAAGGAGCAGGCTCGTTAGAATGATTCTTTCATATATGATAAAACATTTTGGGGTTCAGAATTTTAATTTTTGGGTCAATGGTTCCAGTCACCTGATTGTTAACATCACATTCCTGTTTTTGTTAGGTTGGTCATCGAGACCTAGAGGACATACTGAGAGACATCGACTTAAATGGAGATGGCCACGTAGATTTTGAAGGTAAGAATAGCACTACATAATAATAAAAAAGCAAAAGCAGGATACAGATGCACAGTAGTTTTCAGTTAAAGTCTGTGTATTTTTTTCTGTCTATCCCTTTTAGAGTTTGTGCGAATGGTGTCCCGCTGAGAGGGCAGCATTCATATGGTTTCTCCAACAGAAGAAAGTGAGATGCTGTGCTGCTTCCTGCTGGTCAAAGCGGACAGACTATTAGATTACAGCAAGAAAAGCCTTGCTGAGCCAGTGCATGGTATAAAAACTGAAAACTGGACTTTTTAGAGGAAAAAAACAACAACAACAACTCATGCACACATCACACACACTAAAAAAGTATACACTTATACTGTAGCCACGAGTCTCTGCACTTTCAACCATGCAAGACCAAACAATATATGTTTTTTACATGCATATTTGAAGGAGAGTACCATGCTTGATTATGGCAATATTACATTAAGTGTTGTCCCTGTTGACCCGTATATGTGTCTCTTTGTAATAAGGTAGGTGAAGAAAATGATGTTTGAAAGTTTTTCTTTTGTTTGCAGTAATGTAACGGCGTAAATGCATTGACTTCCAGATAATATGTTATATAAGTCTGTGTCAAACAATTTGCCTGTTTCTGTTCTTAATTCCCAGTGCATGCCTTTAAAACAAATATAAACCACTGTGCAAGACTGAACTAAAACGGAACCAAATTTTGTTGCTGGGTTAACTTTAGCCTCTATAGTTTTAAAGAGTGGTTTCTAACTTTAGAAATGTTTGATTCACTATTTTTAGTTATCGTGACATACTTGTCAGGAAACTAATTTCAAGAGCACAGAGTTTCACTCTACACAGGCTTATTTGAATCCATGCACAATATCCAGATATTACAAATATTCAAAACCCGATCACTATAAGCTTAAGAAACAGATTTATTTATTTGAATTGATTCTCTTCATGTCTATTTGTGTGACCAGTGTCAGAGACATCTGTAGTCTTAATTGTTATCTGACCAGATTCTTGCATGCCAAAAAACCCTTCATATGTAATTTTAATACATTGTAACAAAATAAGCAAATAAAACTGTGTCTACTAATAGCATATATTTTTCATCACCACGTTTGTGTAAGCTTCATTACTCTATTAGTTACTCCATTAATTCAGGTTTGCTTACACCTCCTCTAAAGAAATGCTATTTGTATACATAAGGAGCAGTAATTTCACTGGTGTCTGTTCTGCTGTTCTCCAAATCATTCAGCAGCGAGCATCACTTTCCCAGCGGCTGGAACAGACTGTTCGTGTTGTCATGGCAACGAGCTTTTTCCTCAGGACCAAACCGGGACAGAATTTTCCTGCTTTTCATTGTGAACGCAGAGAAACCGAAAACTAACGCCACCGTGTGATCAAAACTGGTTATTGACATCATGATGGTGCTTAAAATAAAGCGTATCCATTTAAGTTAACCATTTTTTGCGCCATATTTAATAGTCTATTAATCACAAAAATGAATAAAGTGGAGGTTTGTCATATCAGGAGCTACTTAGTCTGACAAAACAAGGGGAAAATAAGCTGACTAGATATAGGCTCACTAAAAGAAGCCTATATTTTGCATTTTTGAAGATATTTCGTTTATAAAGAAATTAATAATTGCATTAATTTAATCAACTGATCAGCATAAACTTGAATAAAACATACATCCCGCAAGATTAAGACACATAATGTATTTCCAATCATTTCATTATTAACAAATAAAATAAAGTTATTTTGCATACAATATGTACGTAATTACACGTAAAATATGTTCATGATATTATAATAACATAATCCCGCCCACCTTTCTCTGCATATGTACCGAGCACCAATGAACTGAAGCCAGCTAATTTATGCGAGGAAGTGTGTGAAAGTTGATACACTTGATTCGCTGCTTCTGGACACTTCCACCGATCGTGATTGGTCAGAGCTCGCCGGACTTCACGAATCGATTCGTTTCACAAGCAAATCATCAAGCAGAACCTGTTATTTGGCTTTACGTGATTGGCTAGTCTTCGCAAAGTCCCGCCCCCTCCGGAACCTGACTATCAGGTTAGTCTGTCTCCCCTGACTGTTCCATCCCTTCAACCTGCGCTGCTGACTGCACACATACCCACAGTACTGACGCGGCCCTCCCGGTCAGAAACTGCTGTGATTTCAGGCGCAAAAGAGCGCTGAACACCTGTGCTGAGCAGTATACAAGCGCAGAATAACCACGCTGTGATCATCTATTAAAGCAGAGCGAGCACACGCCGCACACAGGGGTGCAGATGTAAGGGAATATACCTGCAGACTACAGCTGCCACACTGATGATAGAGCAAGAGGGAAGTCAGTTAGCCAGCTAACCAGCCAGAGCTAAACTCGACCAGCAGGCAGCTTAATGTACAGCGATCTGTTCGCTTCAGCAACAGCGTGCAACTCGAGCATCTGAACGGAGCCGGCTATACTCCACTACAGAGAGTATTTCACAGACTGCACAGTAAGAGTGACATGAATACTGCCTTATATTGCTTTGGGCTGTTCACACGTGAAATTGTTAACCCAGAGGGCCATTCTAGACCCTAGAACCGTTTTCACATTGTCTCACTTTTCGCTTTTCTTCACCTTAGGTTAGGTATTAATCCTGGGTATTTGGGTATTCAGATTTCACACTGTACATTTGTATATCCTGGGTTAACCTTCTGATTTGCATATGCATGATGTCAGTGACACCGATTGGACGAGTGCGGCTCGAGGCGCGCGCGCCCTGTTTTAATAACGGTCTGTTTCTGTCAGTTTCGCAACGTTAAAAAAAGCTAGAAATTAAAACACAAATAATGTAGCACATCACTCCATCTCTCGTCGTTATTTCACATTTTTTCTGAAACTAAACAGCGCGTGAAAGTTTCAACAACTGTAGAAGGGGTATGAATATTTAATGAGGTGAGCTGCCTGGGAGTTTGTGATTGGTTGTTCTAGCACATTGTTGTTTGACTCAGTACACCTTTAGTACTACTTTATTACTACTTTAACTGCCTCGTTAAAAAATAAATCTATTCCTTCGCTTTTTCTGTTCTCTTACTATCGTTATGCCTTCCTGTCCTAGCTTTTACTACTTTGAAGGATGACTGAAACCTTGTATAACAGGCACTTCTCGTGTTTATTGCCTTCTTTTGGTAAATTGCTGCTTGTATCCCCAATTTTAAGCCGCTTTGGATAAAAGCATCTGAAAAAATGTTGGCATTTACCCGGCTAACCCAGGGTTAAAAGTGATGCTGTCTCCATTAAAATTTAACCCAGGGTTAAAATGGCCTTTCACCCTGCGTTTAACACGGGGTTAACATCGTTGTAAACCCTGCACTTAAAGGGACAGTTCACCCAAAAATGAAAATTCTGTCATCATTTACTCACCCTCAAGTAGTTCCAAACCTGTATGAATGTCTTTGTTTTGCCGAACACAAAGGAAGATATTTTGAAGAAAGTTTGTAACCAGGTTGTTTTGGGGCACCATTGGCTTCCATAGTAGGAAAAAAAAATACTATGGAAGTCAATGGTGCCCCAGAACTGCTCTGTTTCCCACATTCTTCAGAATATCTTCCTTTGTATTCAGCAGAACAAAGACATTCATACAGTTTTGGAACTACTTGAGGGTGAGTAAATGATGACAGAATTTTCATTTTTGGGTGAACTATCCCTTTAAGTGCAGGGTGTAAAGCGCTCCTGAGTGTCAAAATCATCACATCGGCTTTTCTAATGACTTTCTTACATACCACTTTTCCCCTTCCCCTTTTCTTTACTCTTTCACTTTTACTCTCGGACTGTAGGTTATGAGGAGGGTGACAATGCGCTGTGCTGCCCGGCTCATAGTCGCAGCTTTGTGGCTATTGGTGGAAGAGTGTCGGGCTGAGACCGGGGCCCCGAGTCTGGCCGAGCGAGTCATCTGGGCTGTAAATGCCGGCGGGGACACACACACAGACGTGCATGGCATTCATTATAAAAAAGATCCACTCGAAGGAAAATTGGGGAAAGGTGAGTACTTGAGGATGTGACAGATTGCAGAAGAGGGGGTTATTTTTCCTTCCTAGTTGTCTGCACCAGAAGGGGTGGCAGTTGTTAGTGATGGTGGTGAAGGAATGAACAAGTGTCCATGTCTTGTGTAAAGATGGAATAAAATTTTCAGCAGCAGCATTATCATGTTTTTTAAAAGGCCCTTTGTATTGATTTACAATTTCTCAAATCAGTACAATACAAACTCAAATGGTATTGCTGTGTATGTACCATTTTAAAAGTGACAATTTAACCAAAAATGAAAATTGTCACAATTCTCTTGTGAAAAATATGTGTGCCTATTTGTATTAAATGTGCACTTGCATTGTACTTTATATCTTAAAAGTATATTTTAAAAACTGTACTTATAGATAATGTAATATTAATACAATTAAAGGCCACTTAAGTGTGCTCAAAGAGATTGTTTTACTTCAAAAAAAAAAAAAAATCTTAAAGTACATTTTTACCATGTTATTTTTTATTACTTTTGAAGTTAAAAATGCATCATCAAAAATTAGCAATTACAAATATATTTAAATGTACATGCACACACTGATGACACTGATATATACAAATTTCAATAGAAAAGACATTAAGTATATTTTAGTTACCATATATGCTTGTCAGTACATTCACCAGTTCACTTTAATCATATTTCAAAGACATTAGAGGTAATCATGAAATTACATAAAAAGTTGTACTTAAGTTCTACTTAACTTGCCCAAAAAAGCGCTCTGAAGTTCAACAAATTTCATTTTTATATCAATTTAAACTATAATAGATTTATTTAATTGTAAATAACATGCAGTTAAGTGTCTAAAAACATTACATTTAGTTCACACTTAAGCATATTATTTAATATGTAATAAGTGCTCTTTAAAAGTATGCTAAAGTGTACTTCTTTTTCACAAGGGTGTATATTATTCCAAACCCATATGGCTTTCTTTCTTCCACTGAACCCAAAAGCAGATGTTATGCATAACACATTCACTTTCATTAGATGGAAAAAAGATAAAAGTGAATGGTGACTGAGAGACATGCTTTTGTGTTCCTCTGATAAAAAGAAAATCATATTGACTTAGAAATTTGAGGGTAAGTGATGACAGAATTGTCATTTAAGCGAACTTACCCCTTTAAGAGTTAAGAAATAACAGTGGTATTTTAATGGAACTGTAGTTGTTTTATTACAGTCTGATTTTATATTGTGTTAATCATGCTATATTTTGAAGAAAAGGACTGGTTGTCGGCTCATCTGGCTCATTAGCCGTTTGTTATTAGAGCTGTCGATCATATCAGGAAGTCTGTGTCACTTGAAATGTGATGACTGTCACTTCCTGAGTCAGATGAGAAATGCAGCATGCACATGTTGGGGCCTGTATAGTGCTTTTCAAAGCTCTATAAAGACCTCAAACCCCATGTGTTTTGTCGGATTTCACATTATTGCATCAGTGTCACCAGAAAACGACCAGTATTAAGTGTGGTACTTCATTTTCCACTCAGCTCTACTTTGACTATAAATAGATATTGGAATGAAAATGAGGCACCTTGCTCTGGTTTGAACTTTCCCTTGCATGTTATGAAACACAAAATGCCATGTACGCTTACTATATACACTTAAACTCACCTTTTGGCTCTTTTGGCACTTTTTTCCCCTTCCAGCATCAGACTACGGTGTCCGTCTGCCGATCCTGCGCTCCAGCCCGGAGGATCAGATTCTTTACCAGACAGAGCGATACAACGAGGATACATTCGGTTATGAAATACCCATAAGAGAAGAAGGAGACTACATACTGGTCATGAAATATGCTGAGGTTTATTTTGCCCAGTCTCAACAAAAGGTGTGAATTTTGCTCATAGCTGCAGTGCACACGATCACTCTTAGTAGTCGATATTTGAACATGGTAATGTTTAATAATTCATGATACTCCAAGGTCTGTATTTCAAAGTTGCCCTCATCATCTCTTTCTCTCTTCTTCTTTCTTTTCTTGTCTTTTGAAACCCTTTGTTCGGTCTTCTCAGGTTTTTGATGTGCGTTTAAATGGCCACGTTGTGGTGAAGGATCTGGATATCTTTGACCGAGTGGGTCACAGCACGGCTCATGATGAAATAGTGCCATTCTCAATAAAAAGAGGAAAACTAAGTGTGCATAACGAAGTTTCCACTTTTAATGGGAAACTCACAGTAGAGTTTGTTAAGGTGAGTGTTAACCTATTTTCCTATTGCCTTATACCTAAACAGTGCTCAAGAATCAGCATTTTCAGTATATTTTACATTACGATTCAAAAGTTTATAGTGTGCAAGATTTGAATGTTTTGAAGTATTTAATGCTCACCGAGGCTGCATTTATTTGACCAAAAATACAGCAAGAACAGTAATATTGTGAAGAATTATTCAAATTTAATGTAACTCTTTTCTGTTTTAATGTATTTGAAAATTGAATTTATAACTGTGATGCAATCACAAAATTTCTTAATCATTACTCCATTCATTAGTGTCACATGATCCTTCAGAAATCATTCATGTATCGTGAAAAGCGCTATACAAATGAACTTGAATTGAATTCTAATATGCTAATATGCACCAGACACTTTCTTCAGAAATGTATTAATATCACTGTTGAAATCAGTGATGCTGCTTAAAATGTGTGTGGAAACCTTGATACATTTTTTTTCAGGACTCTTTTATGAATAAAAAGTTTAAAAGAAGATTTTTTTTTTTTTTTTTGGAAAAAGCAATCTTTTGTCACAATTTACGAGTTTACTGTCACTTTTGATCAGTTTAATGCATCCTTGCTGAATAAAAGTATTAATTTCAAATCGTTTTGAATGGAAATGTAGGTTTACCAGCCCATCAAGATTTTCCGCAGACTTTCCGCTTCAGCACAGTAAAATCCCTATAAGCGGACATATCTTACATACAATAATAGCTATACAGTCGCCTTTTATTGAATAAACCAGACATTAATCAATCTAATAAGCCTTATTATTTTCCTTTTTGCTAAAGGAGCATTAATTGAAAATTGTGATGTAGTTACAGACACTGAAGCTTAGTGTTTCCAAGAAGATAAATTCTGTCAAAACTAATTGGTTCCTTGGAGCGTTTTTTGTTCCAGTAGTGCAATTTAATTGATTATTTTTGAGCTGCTCCTTTTTCTTATGTAAACAGCAAACTTGTTTGGGTTGTGGGGTTTCTGTCAGCGATTAGTCTCAGAGGAACCGTGCACATTGAGCATGACGGCAATCCAGAGGGAAGATGACATTAATGGATATGAGGATGCAACACGCATTAGCTTGTCTGTCAGTCATAAAACATCTCATTCTTAAAATGAATCATTCTGATGCTTTTGCACCTGCATTGCTTTGACAAATTGTGCCAGAACTGTTTAGCAAGTTCTTATTAGATTAGGCAGTATACGTAAATTGACTGCTAACTCTGTAGTATTGCATTAAAAAAAAAATGTTTTATGAGGTTTGTAGCTGAAACCAATGGTGCAGAGAGTCACAGGACTGACCCTGTGCACACCTCGGGCTTTCATTCACTGTTAGAAACCCTGCAGGCCAACCGCCACACAGAATACACTAGAATCAATTTGCATATTTTCTCCATGTGTTTGCATGCATTCATCCACTGTAAGCAGCAAACTATTATCTATCTATCTCTTGTGTCCACAGGGTTACTATGACAACCCCAAGATATGTGCACTATATGTGATGAAGGGCAAGCTAGAGGGTAAGAGGGACCCCTGGGATTGATTGGGTTGCATCCTTGATCAAGTCCAGTCCTGCTGTTTTTATTATTTTTTTTGCACTTTCTCCAAGAAACAACCTTTGGTGTGTTTTGCAGATGTGCCAAAACTGCAGCCACATCCTGGACTGGAAAAGAGAGAGGATGAGGATGAGGAAGAGGACGACGGGGAGGGGGGAGAAAGTGAAAAAAAGAGCACCTCCACCTCTCCCAAGAATCCGGTTCGGTCCGGGCCGCGCACCCCTAACCCGTACGCCACTGATAACAGCAGCTTGATGTTCCCTATACTAGTGGCGTTCGGGGTCTTCATCCCAACCCTCTTCTGCCTCTGCCGCCTGTGAGGGGAACAAGTGAACGAGAGGGAGAGAGAGGAGAAATGATGGACATCAGGCTGTGAAGGGGTGGGGGGAGGGGCGCAACGAGGGACGCACAGCCGTGGGGACAGGCAGAATATAGACTGACATTACAACAGATAGAGAGAGAGCAAAAGGCGGGCGAGAGACATGCAGAAACAAGGAGGTTTCAGATATTGCTGGTTTTTGGAAGAGGTGACCCGGAACATACAAGGATTTCGAGCGCGAGTTAATTTTATGTGTGTGTTTGTGCTTGTGTTCGTACACATTTAATACTAATTTTATTTTGAGGAGATCCTGAGAGGTACTGATTAAATGCACTTGCACACACATGCAGCAGGACTAACCACTTTACAAACCTGGTTTGTCTGGTCTAGCAGGAGATGGAGCTGGAGACACTCCTAGATCACTTGTCCCCAACTCATGGAAAGTTATTGGCTAGGAGTGTTTTTCTGATCAGCGGTGGCGTTGATGTGCTGTTTTTTGGCTTCTAGTGGGAGGCAGAAATGGCACATGAATTTTCAGAACCCGTTTGACTCTTTGATCATTTGGTTAATGCATCTAAATCTCAGTGGCAGATCAAAAAACGTTTTGGTTTTATTAAGTGATTTGAGACCTTGGTTTCTATTTACCTCACGTTTTATTTCCCTCACACTCATACAAGCTACTATCTTTCATTTCCTGCAGCTTCATTTCTTTCTTCGATTTAAAAAGCATAAATATTCAAATTTGTCTGGTGACCTGCTTTCTCATTCTTCAGTTGCATATTTTCAGACCACAGCAACACGTCTTTGAGTCTCGAACTGCACAAGGAAGATATAAATTATTATTTTTCCCATTTACAGGGACTTTTTGGTCTCTGAATAACTGCACATGTTCGGTATTTAATAAAACATTTTATTTTAAGTGCATATTTGCTTCCCTTTAATACACTGGCTTTTGAGTCCCAGAAACTAGAATGTATTGGACCAAAGTGTTAAATACCCTTTCTCATTGGTACATGATGTGTCTGGGATAGCATCTTATTGGTTAATGTAAATATGGTGTCTTAATTACATCGTAAAAGGCACCTATTACACCTATTATAGTTGCTCAGTCGGGATGCTCTTTGTCATATTTGCTCTTGGTTTAACCATACAGGCCGTTTTTAACAATACCACCAAAGATTCTTGGATTTGCGTTACACACAATATCACCAGCATGCTTGTGGTGGCGAATTGAAAGCTGTAGCCTGGTTGAGAAACGGTTTGACAGATACATGCCTGCCATGCACTGTGAAGTATGGATGCAGAAGCATGAATTTTGTACTCAAGGTGGCAAATTTCAGTGCTTTCGTTTAGCTTTTGTTATAGCATAAGTCGAGTGAACATTTGCATTCCACCTCATCCATCTTTTTCTTAGCATGTTCTGTAACTGGTATACTTTTGTCTTGATATTTTTCCTCTGCATCTCATTTCTATTCCTCTTTATTTGTTTTCGATTTGCTATTTTGTTTCATTCAAGCAAGCCTGCCTTAAAATGTGATTTAGTGTGCTATCAAGAGACCACCTCTCACACTGCTGAAACATCAGATCGAGTATTCATGCCACTGTGTTGTCTGACGTGTGAGTGCTGCATGTCAGTTTGACCCAGTCTCTTGCGTGAACTAAGAAAGTTATACTGGCCTTCACCTTCTCAAAAGGAGTTGGAGAGGGCAGGTTTTGCCTTGATTTTTTTTATTTTATTATTTGTATTTTTATTTTTTTTTTAAAGTAGAAAACAATCAAAAACATTGAGGCACCTTTTTCATTTATCAGAGTTGCAGAAAGTTGATTGCTTATCGTCGCCAAAGTCGTTTTCTTTTACACGGTGCATGTGTATATAAGGTACTTGGTTTGTTGTGCCATACAGTTATTTTTCTCTTTAGAATATTGTTCTTTTTTGTTTGTGTAATTGCTATTGCTATTGGGGTGGCTGGGTTTTTAAATATCTTGCCTAGTGGAGGAGTGGCCTTGAAAATAGCTTTGGTTGTGGATATGGTCTAAATAATGACAGTGATTTGATTTGCAGCCACATAGACACACTGACCGAT
>CM077248.1:12666927-12671927 GCA_039654775.1 Spinibarbus caldwelli
CTGTCTATCTATCTATCTATCTATCTAATGAACAGGTTTGACTACTTTAGTAATTTCCATGAGTACAAATCTTACTGTTTCAGCATATAATGATATTCTAGGGAATTGTGTGCTTCTAATTTTAAAGCAACAGTTTGGACAGGACCCTTTTCTATTCTAACATGACAATGCCTCTGTGTATAAGGCAAGGTTCAAAAAGAAATGATTGATTTAGTCAGTCAGTCTGCAGAAAGCACAGTCCTAATCCAAGCCGAACACCTCTGGTGTGACTTTAAATGCAGAGATTGAGCCAAAAACTCTTTACCAAACACCAGTGACTTGTACATACACTATATGGACAAACGTACTGGGACACTCTCTTCTTTAGAACAGAAAAAGGCACTTCCAAAACTGGCAACAAAGATGGAAACATAATTCATATATTTAAAAACTGTATTTCCATCTCTGTTGGAAGTGTCTAAAATGAATGTACCCATATGTACAAGTCATTGGTGTTTGGGAAAGAGTTTTTGGCTCAATCTCTGCATTTAAAGTCACACCAGAGGTGTTCATCTTGGATTAGGACTTGGCTTTCTGCAGGCCAGTCAAGTTCTTCCACACTGACTGAATCAGTCATTTCTTTTGAAATGAAATTGAATAAGTTCATTCGCATTGAACGAGTGAATGGTTTGTCCACTTTTTTTTTTTTTCCTTTTTTTTTTTCATTGCTGTTGTTGTAATGTATTGGGAAGCCAGAATTCGTATCCATCAACAGAAGCATACATTAGCCGAACCCTGTTTTTTTTTTTTTTTTTTTTTTTAAATTTAAATTTTTTTTGACATGTTTTTTTTTACATGTTTTTCAGTTAAAGATTATTTCTAATAATTATAATATATAATACAACATGAGTTATAATTGTAATGTAATATAATTATACTATATTCTTAGAAAACTAGTTATTAGTGCCCAATTTGAATTAATACCAAATGTTTTTCCTCTCAAAGGCTGAGAGAGGATATTTGGCACAAAAGAGTAACCAACTTCCTTACTAGTAACATATTGACCTAACTCTGTCTGACATTTCAGTCGTCCTGTCAGGCTTGTATCAAATTTCAGACCTCACTCTCTTACCAGTGCTCAGATGAGGAGAGCGTGTTACATGACTGTGTTCATTTGTTAAAGTGCTGTATAACGCTCTCTGCTGTGTCGTTTCTTTGTCTCCTGCAGTTCGATTGATGATTGAGCACCCATATGAGACTAGATCAGACAGCTTCTACTTTGTGGACAACAAACTCATCATGCACAACAAAGCAGACTACGCTTACAATGGGGGCCAGTAGTGCCTCCTTCAGCAGGAAACCTGACGATTGTTTGTTGGAGTGACCGTGTGGTTTTGTGTGGAATGCAAAAACAGGAATGCCCCTCACTACCAGCAACACACGGTGTTGTCACCAGCATTACGATCTGGCACCATCGACCCACCCAACTGGAAAAGACCGTCCTTCAGTGAAGTTCCTGCATTCCACAGACTGCACGCACTACTTGTGGGTTTGGCCAAAAAAGCAGGGCCTTTCTCCTCCGCCACACTTGACTAGCCGGAACTGAAGAATTGTCCTGTCATCCTGCTTTAGGGCGACTACAATAGAGGAGTTTTGTTTTGTAACCTTTGTTGTCTTACTTCCTGCCCACACCACCTTTTGTCCTGTTTTGTGAGATTTTTAAAACTCTGAAGTTGTGTTAACAAACTAAATCTTGAATATCTGAATGGGGTCTTTCTAAATGTGCTAAAATGAAGCAATGCTGCCACATATATCTTTGGTTATTAAAAAAAGAGGGCTTTTGTACAGATTTGCAGTTATTGTTGATCATTAAAGTGAGAGAACAGATATAGTGGTTTCGGACATGTGATCAGGGTTAGTATGTCGAGTTAAAGAGGATGTGATTGTTTTTTCTTTTTAGTTTTTTTAAATGTGTGTGACCATAACCCTAAAACAGTTGATAATTTGCAGTGTTTTGTTTAACCACACTACCGTTCAAAAGTTTGGATTCAGTAATATTTTTAATGTTTTTGGAAGAAGTCTTTTGTTCACAAAGGCTGCATTTATTTGATCAGAAATACAGTAAAAACTAATATTTTTAAATATTATTACAATTTAAATAACTTTTCTGTTTTAATATATTTTAAAATGTAATTTATTCCTGTGATGTCAAAGCTAAATTTTCATCATCGTTAAGCCCCGTTCACACCAAGAATGATAACTATAAAATAACAATATTAGCATCCACACCAGGAGACGATATCATCTGTTTATTTTAAGTGCACGTTCATCTGCCGCTTTAAATTCTTTAGCTCGTGATCGCAGGATTGATTCTGATTGGGTGTCAATGTTTGTATCGTTCATCAACTGGAAAAAAAATAGTGATTCCAACGTTATCGTTTCTCTGTGCCTTTATCGTTATAGCTGTGGTGTGGACGATTTTTAGAGCTATGTCTTTATCGTTATCTTTATAATTCTTGTCCTTGGTGTGAACAGGCCTTTACTCCAGTCTTCAGTATCACATGATCCTTTGGAAATAATTCTAATATGCCGATTTGCTGCTCAAGATACATTTATTGTTGTTATCAATGTTGAAAACAATTGGGCTGCTTAATATTTTTGTGGAAACTGTAATGCATTGATGAATAGAAAGTTCACAAGAGCAGCATTTCTTTGAAATAGAAAAATGTTGTGACATAAATGTCTTTACTGTCACTTTTGATCGATTTAATGCATCCTTGCTGAATTAAACTATAAAAATGCACTGACCCCAAAATTTTGAACCCTAAACTGACCCCATGTAGAAATCAAGATTGTGGTTGTTAATTAGTAATCGCATTCTCTTGAGTTCTTTTATTTTTTTCTGACTGTTTTATGTCAAGTCTTTATCTGACAAAAAAATGAGTGGACTTTTTGAAGGAATGTAGTGTCAGTCCTTTAGGGATCTTGATTAGATATGGCCGTGCGCACTGTGGGGTTCACAGGGCATCTGTCTTTGTCATGCATGAGGGCTTTCGATGTCAGACTCATCTGTGCATACAGAAACCCTGTTTTCACTCGTGTCACACACAGAGAGGGTTGGGATTCCCAACATGGTGTCCTTGTGCACCTTTCAAGCTGTTTAGCCTCTATCAGAGCTTTGATGTTTACCTTTGATCTAATTCAGCATGATGCCTAATAGCGGTTGAGAATTAGGCGAAGCGATTGGTTGATAAACAAAAATTGAAAAGCCCTTTAGAGCCCATCAGAGACCTCCAACTTTACATATTTAATCAATATTAACTTGATTTGATTAGCATATGATCAAAGCAAATCATGTTACAGTTGCAAAACACCCATTATTATTCATTGAAAGTCAGTCCTCAACTCTCAATCCTTTCTCAAACAAGTCAGTTCTCAGCTGGATGGTGACTTGCTTATATTCTCAAGTGCCCTTAAGAAAGAAAAGGTGTAATATGAGGCTAAAGGACCAATGTTTGTGAAGTATTTGTGGTTGCATGTGTATCTAATGCCTTACTTGTGCTGTTTACATAGGTCTGTGTTGACATGCTGTAATTTACATTGAGTACTTCACCACAGATTTTGGTCTATATATTAGTTTTACTACAAACTGCACACATGATAAACTATTCGGTTTTATTCCTATTAATTCTCCTCCTCAAATCTAAAAAAAATCTCCCTTGCTGAGAGACGTAATGAAGTGTCTTTATATTCTTTTGTCACCACAAAGATGTGATCTGCTCATCTTTGGTGTTTCTTGTATATCATGGACGCTAATGTGTGGATTTAGTCAGTAGTAACTTTAGGAGTGCTGCTCATGCTTTACATTTGTGGTGTAATGTCAACTGGAATACATTTGTCTTTTTATTTAGCCATTTATTATGTCAGATTGTTTTTCCATGAAATGAAGCCTGTATCAGGACTCTTAAAATGAAATATTTCATAACTGCAAAAATAATTTGTTTGTACATTAGATAAATATAACAGGGACCATTAAGATAAATAGCAGGTACATTAAACCATAAAGAAACATATTCATTAATGACAAGCATGAGTGATACTGATGGCTTCAAGATTGTTTACATTAATTATTCATCTATAATAAACGCTCATTACATTAGCCCTCGAAGCTCATTTGTCTATATATCTTTATTGTATATGTACAGTTACCACTGCATCAGAATGATGTTACCCATGTGTTCAGAGATCTAGGCTCTTGGTTTAAAGATCAACTGCAATCGAAGACAAGTGTGTGCCCCGATTTACTCTCTTTTTCAGAATTGTAGGAACATTGTATTATACTGTATAATAAAATAGGAATTCTGTTCAGATGTGGCAGGGGGATTTTGTTCAGAAAGATAAATAAAATACATTTTATTAAC
The DNA here is from genome assembly GCA_039654775.1 of Spinibarbus caldwelli. NCBI lineage: Eukaryota > Metazoa > Chordata > Actinopteri > Cypriniformes > Cyprinidae > Spinibarbus > Spinibarbus caldwelli. The sequence continues at coordinate 12,671,328 of CM077248.1, forward strand.
GAAATCAGTACGATTCAATATTTTACCACAAGGTGGCAGCCATAATAGCACAATTTGTACAGTCCTGATAGGAGAATATTTTAAATACACTTATTCATTATGCCAAGATATACATATTTATTTGGGAAGTTGACTTTATTTGGTGCTGATCGCATGCTTAAACAAGTGTTTGCTGGTATTTATTCATCACCTTGGCAAAATAAATAAATTTAAAGCAGCTCAAAGGCATCATATGCTTTAGGGAGGGCAGATATTTGAGCATCACGTGCTTCTTAATTCGATTTGAAGTTGTGATCAGCAAAAGTGATATCGACAGATGTGCAAGACTGAACATTTCTTATTGTAAGTATACTGATTCTTACAAACATTTTGAAAAGTGTTTCAATTCTTCTTTCACTCCTATTCCCGCATTATTACTTCATCTTTACAGGTTTATAAAGTGAAAGCCACCAAGTTTCGATTTCGATGTCTGTGTATCGTCAGATGAGTTAGTCTTTGGTTTGCAGTAATTCAACATCTGTTCATGTTTGAGTGCTTGTGTTTCTGTACTCACAGGTCTCATGTCTGCCCGTAAAGAACATAATGAGTCTTAAAAAAACG